>PVIJ01007103.1:0-85580 GCA_004024925.1 Scalopus aquaticus | reverse complement strand
TAAAAAAAAAAAAAAAAAAAAATGTAAAAGTACATGTGAGAGACTCCCATGTGAGAGTTTGGGCTATTTTGTTTTTATTTTTCTATTTTTTTCCTTTAATTGATTTTCTGGGATTTGATTTTCAGCACTTTCTTACTGGACTTCAGAAAAACAAAATGTTGTTTAAAAAAATCACTGTAAATTCATGGATTGAGACTAGTGTGACAGGGAGGTGAGAACATTTTCTATTCTGTAGTATTAATAGTCAATTAAGTGGCAAAAGTCACAGACACCCCTCAAGAAGCCATCAGCAAGGTAAATACTGTTACTCAGTATTGTTGACTCTACTTCCTGTTTTTGAGCATTCACAGAAACATCCAATGACAACTACTAGCAAATTGTTAAACTTACACTAATAAAATTTATCATACCATGTTGACGTAATTGGTCATCTCAAACACCCGCCTTCTTATTTCCTTTGGATCTTGATTATACTTTTTAAACTAAAAAGCAAGCAAGACAAAATATGATGATTGATAAAAATGAATATAACTGAAAGGTTACAAAATGAAACAGTGGTTTCTATTACTTATCAGTGATTGTTATTAGGGATTAATTATAAAAGCACCTAAAAGTGACTCACAAATTGCATCCTTACATCTCTAGCTAAATTAAGTCACTTTGGGATTAGAGATGATGCTTTGTTCCCTTAAATGCTGGCTCACTGTAAAGTCCTAAGGAATTATTTCAAATATATTTTCAGTTAAATATTTTGGTTTCATAAGCTTTGTAAATTAGTATAAGAAATAGCTTATTCTTAGGAAAATATGAGCAGTAAATGAATTTAGCACAATAAGATAGGCCAAAGTATTACTTCCTGAGTTAACTAATTTTCTCAATTATCATCACACAATTATTTTTCCTTTGGCAATCATACATGTGGACCTCAGGTTTAGAGAATTTAATATATGAACCAGTAGTTTGTAAAAATAGATAAATAATCTTACTTTAAAAATTGCCTTTTTCAGAAGATCTCATTCTTCAGTCTTTTTTATTTACCATTCTCTGATAAGCATAAATTCTAAGTTACCCATGATATTATTACTTAGTGGAAAACAAAATGACAAAGAAATTTAATTGAAAACTAAGTGTGGAGTTTGTAAGGCAATGAGGAGCATATAATGCCAAAAATTTAAATTTATGCGTAGTCCCAAAAAGGAGAAACCCAAGTAGTCTAATTATGTATGAAATTTTCTAGGTTCAGAAAATTTATAAAATGCAATATCTTATATTCATGATATAATATACATTCAGTTTAGAAACTGATCTATATATTTATTGTCACACATAATACATAAATTTATGTAGAGAAATTTGAAAAGACACATTTATTTGATATAATTACCTCACCATTATCCAGGACCAAATAATATTCTACATATTTTTTATGATGCTGAACCTTCCGGTCTTTTAAATTCTGTAATAAACATAAAAAGAGAAATTTCAAAGACAACATTTTTTCTCTGCAAGCATCATTCTTTTATGTGAAACATGAACTTAGTTGATATCTAACAATAGAGGAAAACAATATTACCATTTCAGTTCTAAGCAATCAAATTATCTATCACCATGGTTCATTGTGTTAGAGCTAGAATGCGTATCTGTGATATTCTAATCTCGCTCCATTTTGCCAGAGCATTAATATCTATTTAACAGGCATGCTGGAAATAAATACAAAGTCTTTGGATTTTTGAATAGGGGACATTTCCCCTCACCTTTAATGAAATAGACAAACTTTGACTTCAGGATCCTACTGTTTTTTGAAGCAGACCCTTATTACTACCCTCACAATGCCCCCACTTTTACCATTGGTGGAATGCCAGAACCACCACGCACCCCTCTGCTTTCTGTGCTTCAGCAGAGCTGGAATTCTCACCCACATTCCAAGTATCAGTTTTTTTCTGTTAACTTCAAACAAAACCAGAATAACCCATTTCATAGTAGATTGTCCTATTGGACAGTAACACACACACACACACACACACACACACACACATAATTTGAATTAAATAATAAACCATCAAAGTTCATTATGTTGCATTTCTGTAAGCGCTTGTGACTTAGCAGGTAAATATTATTTTTTCCTCTTTGATTATTTCCTGGAACTTAATGCACCTGGTTATAAATATAATTAATCTATAATTTATATAAACACACACAAAAAAAAAATTATACACATACACAATTTATTCTTTCCTACCTCATTTCCACTAATATGACTGCTTCAGGGTCAACTCTTTAGAGATTTCCCTAACCATCTGTAATGAAATAGCTCCTTGTCACCCAATAACATAGCATCCCATAAAATTAGAGAGTTTGGTAAGACCCTAAGAATACAGAGGTTTGTAACATTTCATCAGTTATTTTAGATTTTGTACAAAATGCTCTAAGAAGTTGTTAGAATGTTTTAAACTTAAAAATGACATGATGTGATTTACAATAAAAGAATCACCCCACCTGTTATGGGGGTGAATTCTACAGAAGCAGGAACAGCAGAGATGAAATCAAGCAGAGGCACTACCATGGTTACCGCGAGACGGGTGGTGCCCTTTGGCTCTTGGTTCTAGTTTTGGGCTTGAATAATAACGGTGGATGATACTGCTAACCGATATGGGGGAGAATCAGGGAGATGCAGGCTTTGTTTAAGGTTTGGAAATGAGTCTCTTTCTATTTTTACCACGTTAAGTTTGTGATATTAGACATTTGAATGGATGCATGAGATAGGCAGCTATAACAGTCTGAACCTTAGAAGAGAGGCCAATGTTAGAAATATACACTTGAGAGTAATCAGTGCAGAGTTCTTATTTAAATAGGCCAGGATGAGATTACCTAGAAAGAACATGTAGATGAGGCAAGAAGAGAACCCAAGATTGAGCTGTATGCAATGTTCTAAGATTTAGCCTTCAACTAGAGGAGGGATGGCACTGAAAGGAAATAGGAAGGAATTGCTCTAGTAGGTTAGAAGTAGGAGGCAAACCAAGAAAAAAAAAATAGGATATCATGAAAACAAAGGCTATTTGCATGTTTGTCTCTCCCAACGACGGAGGCAGAGGGTCCAGAGGCCTGTGCTAACCAGGAGAGCTACATTCACCTGGTTCAGAATGGTTCTCTGGGTTCCTAGAGATCTTAGAAGTTAAATCCACAGCATGTTGAAGCCAATGGAGATATTATTATACTCTAAGCAACCAGCCTAGTGCTTATGGATTCTAAGAACATTTAGAAAGATTTGAATATGAAATTAATCCTAAAGGAAATAAAGTAATGAAAAAGATTTGTTATATGGACTTTGTGGCTTCAAACACAAGCCATATTCATTTTTCCTCTATGACTAGAAGCAGAACTGCATATATAAAAGATATTTTCTGAGCTCCTGTGGGCAGATTCTGTTTTTATTTTGCTCACCACTATATCCCCAGCAACTTGTCAGTACTTTAAGAAAGGTTTGTTGATTGAGTTCATTCATGAAGACCGCAAGATATTTTATTCCAAGTAACAATCATAATTTATACCTTTGTTACATGTTATATTATGAAAGCTGTGGTATGTGTAGGAAGATGCCTGTTTCTGGAGGGCAAGCATTATACTTGATACTTTGTTTGCTGCTACTAGTAGCTAAAGTACTTAATAAATAGTTATTTATCAGACAAGATTCTGGTGTCTATAGCCTATTAATTTTTTTTAAAAAAATGCCTTTGAAGTGTCAATTTCAGTCAATTGCAGCTGCTAAGATTGGAACTCAGGTAGGCCAGGACAGGACACGCAAGATCACTGCAAGTAAAAAATAAAGATGTACATACAACCAGGCTGGTGGCAGGTGCAGCCACATTCCGCCGAGATCCATGTGCCCATAACTTGTCATCCGTCCCACAGGAGCTGTTAGTATTTTCATCAGGATCATACCTGAAGAGTGCATGTTCCTGTTCATCCTGATTTGTGGGACCTAAAGGTTCAATGAAGTACCTTTGCTCTCCCTGACTGAAGTAGCCCCTAAAAAACATGAGAATGCAGGCTTCTTAAAAATTATTCCTGCATTTTAGTTCCATAGAACACAAAAAGGCATCAATGTCAAACATTTCAAGGTCATGGCAGTAAAATGCACTGTAATGATGTCGTTGAAGACACCCTTACAGGTCAGCTGTGCTCATTTTCTGTATGAGGAAAGGGACCTATTGGGAGAAGTGACTACTGCAATGTCGTATTGCTAACTGTGCTGGAGCTGGCACTAGAACGGGAATTTCCTGACTCTCAGTGTTCTTCCAACCCCCATGCTGTGTCTGTTGCAAGGTGCACTGAAAATAAAAAAAGACTGGAGTTTCTCAGTAAGGGTAAAAATTCTGAGTCTTCTCTTATTAGCTGTGGTGTCATGGGAAAATTACTTAAAATTATAGAGCGTCAGTTTTTCCATCTATGAAGTGATAATAATAATAATACCAGCCTAAAAGGATGGTTGCCAATATTAAAGGAGACAGTATGTAAACATGGGGTCAATGACTGTTATCAATTTCTTCTCAATTCTTGTTGTTGAACCCTTGAGTCAAGATTCATCCCACCGGGCCTCCCTGGTGGTGCAGGGGTTGAGCGCTGCGCTGTGGAGCTGTCGGCAGCAGCGACGTGAGTGCGACGCCCGGCCGGGGAGATTCCCACATGGTGTGGCAGACCTCTGCTGCCTCGCCCGCTGCTCCCCTCAGCAGTGTATTTCTGATCTGCCTGGTCTGCTCCCCACTCTGTTTCTGGTGAACCCTCTCGCCGCCCCATGCCTCTGCCCTGTACCCCAGCTTGTATGTATAAACAAATAAATCTTAAAAAAAAAAGATTCATCCCACCAATATTTTGGAGAACTCATTATTCATTAGACATTAACTATAGGCAGATGGTTAAAAAAAAAGTCCTGGTATCTTCTCGCATGCTTTCACAGATCTTCCAATGAAGATGGATATGGATCAAATAATTGCATTTTACTCTAACATATATGTGTGTGTGTGTATATATATTATATATGTGCATATATATCTACATATATACACATATAATTTAATTAAGGCATATTGCTAGGAAGAAAATGTGCAACAGAATACAAAAGGCAGACTGGACTAAATGTACAGACAACCAGGAGCCAACAAGAGTGGATATGAAGAAATAAGTGGTTTACTGCAATTGTTTGCAAAAAGGATGATGGTAGCTTGGATAAGGTTTTAGAAGTAGAGAAAGAGTATAATGCCCAGTCTCTGGAAGTATTTTGAATATATAATCAACAGACTTAATACTAGATTGAAAATCTAGGTTGATGACTAGAAATCATCAAGGGACCAGGTTTCTGGAAGCATAATTCATTAATATATAATACCATTCAGATAGGGAATGCTGGAAAATACAAGATTTGAAAGTAAATCATTACTTTGATATAAGGTATATTATGACTGAGATTTTACTAAAATATCCATCTACAGAAGAAATATGAAACAATGGAAGAGGACATTAGACAATCAAGTCTGGGCATTTCCTGGTGTAGACAGATGCATAGTGGGTCCTTAACATGTAGAGAGAAACTGGATGTCCTTGTCATTAACAGGATGAGCAACAGAGAGAATTTAGACTGGAGAGGGGAGGTGGAGAGGAACACCCATTTCTTAAAAATCCTGACTTTACAACTGGTACTAAAGAAACCTCCATTTTGGGCCTCCCCGGTGGCGCAGTGGTTGGGCGCTGCACTGTGGAGCTGATGGCAGCGGCGACGCAAGTTCGACGCCCAGCTGGGGAGATTCCCACATGGAGAGGCAGACCTCTCCTGCCTCGCCCGCTGCTCCCCTCAGCAGTGTGTTTCCGCCGATCTGCCTGTTCTGCTCCCCACTCTGTCTCTGGTGAACCCTCTCGCTGCCCCATGCCTCTGGTCTGTACCCCAGCTTGTATGCATAAATAAGTAAATCTTAAAAAAAAAAAAAGAAATCTCTATTTTGAATACAAGCAAACAACAACTCAGCAAACAATTTGGATGTGTAATTTACATGTCACTGTCAAGAGAAGCCATGTCCCTTCCAAATTTCAAAAATTTTGAGGTCCCAGGATTCATGCACAAGTGTAGTAAATTATGTTTGAAATTCTTCAAGTTTATCAAAACATCCTCCCCCATCATCACAGGCACACACAATCCATTGAGGGTGTCTTACCTTAGGCCCCTACATGTGCTGATGCTAGCATCAGAAACTTTTTCATTAATGATATGTCCGTGGTAATAACAATTATCCTAAAAAACAAAAGGGAAAAGGGATTTTGCAAAGGAAAGTGTGAGATTTTTAGACACATGGCTAAATTTGAAGTTGAGTTCTCAAAAAAAAAGGAAATATAGTGCCTTTAAACCACTTTATACTAAACAAAAGTCAACTTAGAAACATAAAATATTTTAACACTTTTAACAGTTAAAATCTTTAATGTTTACTTAATCATTCCAAAATACTTAAGAGTGTTAATTAAATGTTGGTATAAACATTGCTGAAATTGCATAAGAGAAGTGAATATGGTCTGGAAGAACAAATTTACATATGTAAGCTTAAAACCCAAGCTCCCCCAAATCAGGTATTATTCTTTCCCTTGACTGTTCTTTTGTTTTTTCTAACTATGAGCTCTTTCCAATGGATAAGTTATTCAGATTATGGTTTACTTTTTTGATTTATCTGAAGAGTTCCACAAGGTTAATACAGTTAATACAGATCAGTACAATATCTCCTGCCTCCATCTGAAGCAAATTGCCTACCCTAACACCTTTCTCTTCAGATGTACTTCAGTCAAGGGCACCATTCTACTTTGTTCAGATGAAGTTTTGGCCCATGTAAATCTTGGTATAGAAGAGAATATTCAGCGAGCTTCCAATAATAAAAAAAAGGAACTTAGAAAAGATGTCAGCGAAGAACTATCTCTCATTCTGCTTTATACTATCACCTGCTCTGAATAAAATTCAAGTATGGAAATTATTTTGGAAAAAAACATAAAAATTGACAAATTTGGGGCCTCCTTGGTAGCACAATGGGTTAAGTCGCAGCACTATGAAGCGATCCAGAGCCACTGCAAAACGAGTTTGATTCCCAGCCAGGGAGCTTCCCACATGGCGCAGCAGACCTCTCCTGACTTGCCTGCTGCTCCCCTCAGCAGTGTATTTCAGTTAATCTGTTTGTTCTGCTTCTCTTTCTGCCGCTGGTGAACACTCTCATTGCCCCGCCCCACTCCCACCTCTGGCCTACATCCCAGCTTGTAGGCATAAATAAATAAATCTTAAAAAAAACATCGACAAATTCTACCACCAAGGAAATGGTCTTGAGTTTGAGAGACTACGTGATCTTAGATACTAAGGTAATTGGTACTAAGACCATGATAAGTGTTTAATTATTAACTTTTCTAATAATAGCAACCACTCCTTCTGCCCACTCTCTTACAGGGAGTTTTTGGAGGCTGTCAAGCTATGCCTTTGTTCGTGTCAAACCACAGTGTTGAAGGATCAATTAAGTAATTATTGCTACTGAGCAAAGCACCACTACTTTAAATGCAATTATTATTTTCATTATTTGTCTGGAAATAACACTGTCAACAAATCTGGGAAACTTTTACCATGATCTGCGGGCTTGTGGTAACCTCCTTCCCGGTGGAATTATAATGTGTTTCTGTGTAGTCTGGTGCAAGGAGATCACTGAGAGGGAAAAGGAAGTCACGATTACTCATGAAAATTACAAAGTACAGTGATCAAAGTGAGAACTTTCACTGGCTGCGCATAAAAATTTTAACTCCTGAACTCTAAGTCTTACATCCTCAAAACAAGTTCAAGCATGCAAATGACGCTTAAACAACACAGACAGGGACATTCCTAAATGTTATAGAACAATATTTGCTTTCTCATTTGACTTTGCTTATTTGTCTGAAGGGAGACTTGAGGACAAAAGGAAAACCAAGAAAGGCAGATTGTAAAAATTATCAAGAAGAGCAATGTTCTTCAACAGTTTGGTGTAACTGCACTTTTACTTTCCCATTAGTACTAATGACAGAGTTAAATGGATTGAAAATTGATTTGCTTTGGTAGGTAGGGTCATTTCAGCATTTGCACTGAATATCTTAAAATTATGGTTTTAATAAATACTGGAGCTTATATAAAAGTAAATATTTTTAAACTAATGCAATTCAGATGACTGCTGGTAATTGTAATTAGTAAAAATAAAGACATTGTAAGCCTATTACAGGGATATACATACTGTACTGAAACAAAAGTAAGAGCTGAAAACAACTCTTAAGGAAAAAAGTGCTGAAATAAAGAATTGAAAATTTAAAAAATTCTTTCAGAAAATAGGAGTCTGATTATATATTTTAAACGAGGAAGGGCAAGGAGAAAATGAACTAATTAATTTGTATTAAATGTCTCATATATAATGTGTGTGTGTGTATATATATATATATATATATATATATATATATATATAGGCACTAGGTTAGATTAGGTTATATGAATCCTTTCAAAAATCCTAAGATAAATATTGCTCTTTTATTTTTCAGATGATATTAAATAATTCAAGTGGCAAATAGTCATATCCAGCTTTGCCTGAATCGAAGGCCTGTTTTATTTCCATTAAGCCACAGTTTCCAAGCTCCAGCAAGTTGTGAATTTTTCAAAAGGTGATGATGCATTCAACTAAAAAATAATGTTGTTCTGGGCCTCCCTGGTGGCACAAGGGGTTAAGTCTCAGCACTATGAAGCTATCCAGAGCCACTGCAGCACAAGTTAGATCCCTGGCCAGTGAACTTTCCTCATAGCATAGCAGAACTCTCCTGCCTTGCCCACTGCTCCCCTCAGCAGAGTATTTCAATCTGCTTGTTCTGCTCCCCACTGTGTCTCTGGTGAATCCTCTTACCACCCCCAAACCTCTGGTCTACACCCCAGCTCTTGTATGCATAAATAAATCTTTAAAAAAAACATTCTTCTATATTAGAACAATTTAGAGATTAAAAGAATTTGAAAGGACATAATTTGAAAAATTACTTTGGAAACCATCTAGATATAAGATGACCAAGGTCTGGGATAGAGCTGATCTGAAGAGTTTGAAAAGAATGGTTGAATTTGGATGAACTGAATGCAGACAATAAAGGGGATGATGGCAATGTAATGTCAGAGAAAAATGGACAATTATGGGATAATTGGGTAGAAAGAGCTCTGAGGATGCAATCAAGAGAGCCCAAATTAACATTGACTTATTCATGTTTACTTAACTTGTATGTCTGAGTTGCAAATGATTTTAAAATCTAACTTTTCACTGTTAGAATTATAAAGTATAATAGTCTAGGGGTAGATTTAAAAATCACTGCAAAGTACACTGAGACCTATCTCTGATATTTCATTGAATTTGATCAAATGCATGTCTGCTTGTATTTTATCACTAGAAGCATAAAAACAATAGTAAACTTCTGTTTTATCCAATGTGTTTCTACTACATATGTAGGAACAAATATTTCCTGAATGCTTTGACCATATTAAGAGGAAAAACTGATTAGCTGAGGTTGGGAAAAGCCCTAAGCAGGAACAGACTTAATTAGCATACTTTCTACATGCTAACTTTCTACTGATGAGGATAATATCAGAAGTAAAGAGACTTACTTGTTTTTTTTCAAGTAAAGCACTGTAATTTTACCATTAATTGTCATTTTATACTTCAATTCAGTTTCATATTTTTCCTGAAAAAAATATATACGTATTTACTGGTAATTAAAAACATAATAAATATTCTTTGTCTAAGTCCATCTATTTTATCATTGGTGAACAATATCTACTTTTTAAAATATCAGTTCTATATAATAATAAATATATACCTCTGCCTCTTTAGAGAGATCAAACAAAGTTGCCAACTAAATAGACAAATTATCTGAGGCCTTTATATCCATACTGCCATCCATCCATCCACGATCCATCCATTCGACAAATATTGTTTAAGTGCTGGTTATATGCAAGACTGGAAACTCAATTCTGAGAAAGAAAAAATGGTACCTGCTCCCAGAAAGCTTATAATCTTGTAGAAAGATACACAATAAAAGTAACAAGATAGGGCCTAACATTTTAAGGGCTACTCATTCACTCACTTGTTCACATAATTATTTGCTCATTTATTCAAAATATACTTATTCAGTCCCCCTTATGTCAGGCATATAAAACACAGCGATGAATAAAATATTTTCTGTTATACTCTGGTCTTTAATGCTCCTTTTAGAAAGTTTTTGCAAAAGATTATCTCATTCTAGAACAAATCTTAAGCAATGTGATCCTGGGAGATGAAGGTGTTGGCACAGCTCACAGGCAATGCCAGTGTCTCACTTCTCTGGTCCAGTAGAGGGCAGGGTTGTGTAATGAGTACAAGAGCCCTTCTCTTCCCTGCATTGAGAAGTAGCCTGAGCAGCAGACGCATTATGAGTTCTGGCTGTTACGGGTAATCGTTAATCAATTCATTGCACAAGGAAGACCAACAGTCTCAAAACAGAAACCACAAGGATAATTCTCAAGAACCTAGCTGATGTGCTCTTATTAGTTATAAGTTTGAGTAAAATAAAAGGAAGATTCTGTGTCAGGGGAAAGGATATGTGTGTTGTGTGGTACCTAAGATGTCACCAGCTTCTATAGTCTATGCTGGGGACTCAGTAACTGACAGGGCAGGACTGATATGTCAGGCTGGGACAGTGGTAGGCAACATGCTGGTATTTGTAGATAGAATAGGGGGTAGAATCACAGAGACACTACCAGAGTTTAGTTCTGAATGTTCATAGACAAAAAAACTAAAGCTACATTGTAGGGTTTTCTAGCAAAATACAGGATGCCTGTTAAATTTGAATTTTATATATATATATATATATATATATATATATATATATATATACACACACACACACACACACACACACACACACACACACACACACACACACATATACTGCATATTTTTAAAAATATCAGCAGGATCCATATAATCTTGGAGAATACTTAAATTAAAAGAGCATTTACTGTTTATGATACTCAAGTTTACCTGGGTAGCCTGTGGTTTTTATTTGCTAAATCTGGCGATATTATACAAGATAGAGACCACATCAGATGTAAGAAAATAACAGGAACCAGACAGGAGTAATTAGGAGATGGGAATGAGGGTGCAGAGCATGGGCCCATTTTCTGGGAAAAACAGATGACTTCTTTTTGACTGATTCCTTAGCAAGGAGTTACTTTCCATGGTTCAGTCACTTTCTGGCTGGGAGAACATGCTCAAAGGCATCAACCAGCACCTGAGAACATCAGTGTCACTTAAATACTACAAGTAAACACAAGTGAGTTGCATGTGTGTGAGATGGTATGGAAGCACTTTGGGTTCATCTGGTTATGTCATCCTGTCCCATGAAATGTTATCTTCTACATGAAGGGGCAAGGAGAAACTTAAAAATATACTAGATAAAACCACAAAAATAAAACCAGACTTCATCATATAAAGAGACATTAAAGCATTCAAATACAGCAAATTTTCCTTAGATGTTCTGTGAGTTTTTTTAAACATTTTATCTCTAGTAAAAGATAAAATTGATGTGCTTTGCAAGGACCACTTTGAATCAGTGAAATCAGCGAGCATTTATAGAATGCTTTTCATAGAATAGGGGTTAGGAGATGAGAGTGAAGATGAAACAAACATTATTAAAAAAATAAATAAAACACTTATTTTATTTATCAGGGCAGTTTCAAACCAAAAGAGAGATTACATGCATACACACACACACACCATCTCTACAGATATAAAGTCAAGAGTTAAAAAATCAAGAGTCAAAAGGGGTAACATTGATCAAGATTTCAGGAATATGAAAGACTATTCCATTGACTTTACAAGGAATAGATTATGGACTAAGTTTTATCTATAAAGACAACCACATGAAAGACCACTGAGCTAGCAACGAGCACATTATAAAGAATGGCCTTAAGAATACCAGGACCAATTGCAGAGGAAGTTATGTAGAGAAGCAGAAAGAAAACAAAATGATTTAATAATCCATAGCAGTAAGTATGAGGATCCTGAAAAGTTACTCATATGAAGTGGATGATGAGTTATACAGGACAGTTCATACATTAATCTTGAACAAATAGTGAATAATAGCATCTGGTCTCATTTTTTTATATATGATATCATAACATAGGTATATAGGATGTTGCCATTATTAGTTCAAGTTTAAGGCAAAGAAATTGAAACTTGTGTGATCTAAATTAACACAGGAAGAATTAGCAAAACTAAGGCCTAAGCACAAACAAAACCTCTCAATTTAGATCTTTTATACTTTCAACTATGAATTAGAAAAACATAAGGTTTGTGTAGCCTGTTAATTGAGTAGCAGGCTAGATAATATATTTGCAATAAACACCAAGCACATTGTATCAAATGCATCCGTTTGCTCAGTCATTCCAAAATTTAGGTTAGATAATCCAGTATGTACCAGAAATTACTCCATGGACCGTCATCAAAAGAGTCAAAAGCTTAAATTTGTCTTTTACAGTTGGAAGGAAATAATTTTGTAACTGGGATTAGAAATTCAAGAACTCTATTCAGTTTTTCTTCAAAATATTCAGTGAAAAAAGGTATCAGACATTTTAAAGAAACTACCAGAAAGGAGTTAAAGACAGTTGTCTGGATGAGAATATGCATGCATGCAGGTCTCAATCAGTGTGAACATTTTGTTGAGAGATAATTATTTTGGGAAACAAGGTTTACTACAGGTATGCTGTTATAAATGTGTTTTCTTTGGCAGTAATCTAAGTAAAATCTTGTCTAGTGAAGGAACAGGTCCTCCAGTGAGTTAACTTATTTCTGTAAGCTATTATTTATATCTAATTTATCTGTATTTTCCTGGCTCCCAGAAGAAGACTTTTGGGTGTAGATAATTAGAAAATTGTTGTTGAATGAATCACCATATTTTAACTTTTACAATAAATGGCTGTTGAGTGAATTTTGACAAAGAATGTATGGGTTCATTAAGTGGCAAGAATTATGCAAAGTTTAATAACTGTGTTAGAAAGAACAGAGGTAAATTTCATATGTGTGTATGCATGAATTCATCGACAATATTTTATTTTTCTCTTTGATTTTTATGGTCATAGCTTTGTATGGATGGCTAGATAGGTAAAATACATTGTCTCATTTTTATTTTGGAACTTCATGGAATGAAATCATAAATTTCCATAAAGATATTAAACTTTACTCTCTGTGTGACCTTATGTAATTTATTTCAACTGCCAGAAACTTAATTTGAAAAATGAGGATAATAATAGGACATTCGGTTATTGTGAAGATTAATAAAGACAGGTCAAAAACAAGCAAATTATACATATAAGTGTAGATATATGCTCATACAACTATAATATATGTCTATATTACATACAGCTCTATTACATATAGCTCTACCATTTGATCTGGGTCCTTGACTTCTCTTTTATGCAGTGGATGAAGTCTTCGCGGGTAAACCACTTCATAATTCTTTAGCCCGGGGAGTTCCTTCACAGAATTTACTGCGGGGGAAAAAAATAAGATATTGAACTAAGCAGAATTAAGATAAACTGGTTGATAATGGTTACCCAGATTGCATTTATGATGCAGGGTGTCTCATTCAGAGGCTTTAACTGAGTTTTGTCAGAGAATTATTAAGGTACAAACACCAAGAGAAACTGACAAAAGAGAAACCCTCTATTCCTCTCCAATCTCTAATTTAACATGTCTCTTCAAATAACTCCTTGCTGAAAATTTGTGTGTGTGTGTGTATTTACAATAACACTTTTTATCTTTTTGTATTTGTCCCCCTTCACCTATTTTTCTATTTGATAAAATTTTTGTTTTTCATTTCTCTTGGCCACCTTGACTCCCCTTCAGAGAAATCAGTGAAATGTAGCAAACAGAAAAGGCAAAGGGGAAGGAAGAGGGAAGCCAAACTAACCAGGAAGTTACTCAGAATCACAGTAATTGAGTTGGAGCACTCTGCAAACTACAGTGTTATAAAATTTCTGATTCTAATATATTTTTCTCAGAATTTTTAATAGCAATGCTTTACACTGATGAAAGAAACTATGTCACAGTAAGAAAAGGCTCCATTACCTGCTCTATAGAATGGACTGGCTTTTGCAATACAGGTAAGTCTTTATGACGCATGACATGAAAATTAGTCAAGCAGACAACAAGAACATTATCACTGGCATAGACAAAATTTTTTTAGTACCGTGCTATTGAAATAGAATTAGGAAATCGTCTTAACCAACATTTTTTCTGTATTTTGAATTATCATCTCAACAACGTTTCTGGAAGTATTTAGAGAAATTCAGAGATTTCCAAAGCTAACACTGGATTTCTATATTCTTTTGGTCACATGATCTAGTCTCTGCTGTTTAGAGACATGCCTGATGAAAAGTCAACAGACCGCCCTTTGGCTGCTGAAAGGGCTGTAACTCCACCCAGAATGCAGATGCAGGGTGTCCAAGAATGGAGTGTGGGCCAACCCAGCAACTTACTAATACCATGATTGGAAAGGCTTCAGTTCCCTGTGTAATGAAGAGAAGGTGTTCTAAGGATCATCCTGGCTAATTAAAAAGTCAAACTCAAATTCTATGGTAATACACACAATGTCGCTATGGCTGATTTTTTTTAAGATTTATTTATGCATACAAGAGTTGAGGTATAGGCCAGAGGTGTGTGTGTAGGGGGGTGAGAGGACTCACCAGAGACAGAGTAGGGAGCAGAACAGGAAGATCTACTGAAATGCACTGCTGAGGGGAGCAGCGGGCAAGACAGAAGAGGTCTGCTGCACATATGGTTTAGCTCCCTGGCCAGGGATCGAACTCCTGCTGCAGTGGCTGCCAACAATATCATAGTGCTGAGACTAAACCCCTTGAGCCACCAGGGAGGCCCACTCTGGCTAATTTTTAACAAATAAAAGGATTATTTGACAGTCACTTGGATAAAACAATTATTTTTAAAAAGTTAAAAAGTAAAGCAAAATTCCAAATGATCTCAATTTATTTTATCATTTTCACATGACTTTAATTCATTTAACCACTTAAGAGCTATTTACATCTAACTTTGAAAAATAGAAAAAGCAATTAAATTGGCTAAAAACTTGGTGGGTCAAAAATGGAGTAGAGAAAAATGAAACAGCTTTGCTTGCAGTAGCTTGAGATTTTCTCTTAAAAGCATTTCAAAAACACTCAAAGCCATGGTGCTCAACCTCATGGTACCTTCACTTTGGGTTTAGTTTGAATTTTTTAATTGTTTGAAAAGAGGGGGCAGATTAAATGTACCAGAGAGCCAGTTCAAGTATTCTAGGATTTTATGTGAATAAATACAGGATCCTCGATAACCTCTTCAAAGGGCCAATAATCATTTGGATAAAGTCTTGACAAATTTTGATGAAAAAATATCACTTTCATAGTCGCCCATGAAGAACTAGACCACAGACCCATTTACCCCTTATTGTTATAGAGAGCATCACTGGGCATTTTTATTTCCATTTATTTGTTGGTAAAGGAACATAATAGCCTAGTTATAAAAATTTTCATGACAGAAGCTTAAAAGCCTAAAGGAACATTAAATCAATCATTAAAATTTTAAATAATTATCATAATTATTTCAAAATAATAAGATGCCAGGAGGTAAGAAAATTACCCTTGCCACAAATTAACTGATGGTATCAACACAATTCCCTGAAGCCTCCTTAACTCCATGACACCAAACAAAAATACCATAAGGCACCCACATGCTGGCTGGTAGATTGTGTTCAATCAGTGCAATTAATCCGGTTAATATGGAGCTCATGAAGCTCTCTATTCACCAATGAGCAGCCAGAACAACTCTTTCAAAAATGCTATATACTAATGATCTTTATCCATAACACACACTTTTCTGACAGCTTGGGTAGTCTTGATTCATGAAATAATAGCTACACAACTGATTCTTCTTAAAAAAGCAGAAAGTGGAAACACACATTCTCTACTCAGAAGTAGTGAAGGGAACAGGCTAATCTACCCAACTCAAATCTCTGATACACATTTCTAGTGGATCTAATTGGTCTCTGAATTTTATTATTTATTCAAATAGGAAATTATCAATTGAATCTTAAATAGGAAGTTGAAATATTCAAATTAGTTGAAAAACTTATTTCCAATTCCATTTGATGGCCAACCACTTCCAAATGGCAAAATCAATCAATCCATAAAATTAACTGCAATATTTTTTTAAAACCTAGAGCAACCACTTTCTTCATTTTGAAATGAATGGATTTCCAGCTCTTCCTAAACTCCTACGAACAAGTCAGTTTTCCTTCAAGGCTCTTATTTTTTTGAACCAAGAAAGCCCTTGAAATAATGAGATTTGAGATACACAAATTGCAAAAGAGATGCATCATACCTAGATGTTTGTCTCATTCATCCTTAGGTTTGATGGGGATGAAGCAGCCTCCTCTCAGTGGAATAACATCATGCTAATTATACTGAAGCCTCTGTAACAAACACAACTAACTGCCATCCAGGGATTACACAAACCTGAGATGTAACACAATATGTTCCTACTAATTCATTTTAATTCTCGCTTTCTTTCTCCCACAGAACTCACATATTGGATATTTTTGAGTAGCAGAACTGAATCAAGAAAATGAAAGCTGTTATTATGGTTTGGGATAGAAAATCATTTTTACTGATTATTAGTTTTAGAAAAATCAAAGCTTGTTACCAAACTTAATTCTTAGTGGCTAATTTATTTTTGAATGTGTTTGGGGCTATTTTGGAGTTTAATACCATGGTAAATAATATTGACTTTTTCACTTTTGTTCAAATCTTTTCAAGTGTTTAAAGCATATTGTTCCAAGCTGAACACATCATGACATTCAGGATTCAGGGTTTATGTAGAGACACTGACCTAAGTTCTGTGTTTCTCTGTACCCCACAAACTACACTTACTTTAAACCATATATAGCAAAAGTGATTACACTTAGGAAACAGCACACTGTAATTAAGTCTATCATTTTGGCTATTAAGGTTAAATTGTACAAATTCTTTAGGATTCTAGTTATCATGGAAAGGCAAGAAAAGTTGCTAACTTAAAATAAAATGATTTCAGAAAATTCTATACCCCCCGGATATTCTGCTGTGATACAAGAATTTTTCCGCTTTGCCAGTGCACTTATTTATTTGCAAAGACCTACCTATCATTTTAAATATTTGAGGTTTTTTTCTTTTCCTATATTGTTATCCCCTAAGTCATTTTTCTCAGGATATTTTGAAGGTCATTGCAACAGTTGCCCTGAATTTACCTTTTTTTTTTTTCACTTCACATTTATGGGAACTGGGCAAAAGTCACAATCTGAGGGTTACATTACTTTATTCTTTGCATAATGGGACAGAATAGCAAAAATAGAAGAGTTGAAAAAAGGAAAATCGCTTACTTCTTACATTCTGGCTGGAAATCACTCCTCATGGGAATAATAACGGGGAATTCAGTGACCAAGAGAACACAAGCTGGAAGGCAAGGAGAAGGGACAGCTCTGCTCAGGATGGAAACTGTCCCTTCCCCTCTAGCCTCTCAACAACCACTTCAGAATCTCTTGCCATCACCAGGTACTCCGAGACGTCACACTTTTAGGCATCGCTTCTAAAGACTTGCCTCTCCAAATGCCCGATGTGAATACACAGCAGGGAAACAATCATTTGGTAGCTGTCCAACTCCGCTGAAAAGACTGTAACGTGACTCTGCCCAGGGATCCGGATTACTCGTGGTGTGTTGGGTGACACCAGTGCCCAAGCAGCTCTAGGTGCCAACCAAGAGGAGGGTCCCAGAGAGTTTTTGGTGTATTTTTGGAGAATGTCAGTAAAAAAAAAAAAAAAAAAAAAAAAAAAAAAAAAAAGTCTATTATTTGAATTTAAAGTAGAAAATAAACCTCTGTATCATATACAGTGCTATAAACTGTCACCTCAATAAAAAATGAATTTTTAAAAATTAGTAATTTTAAATAAAGTAAAAATTATAGTAACAGTACTAGTCAAATTGGGATCCATATCTTATTTCAAATTTATTGGCAATCTTTGTGTCATCATCAAATGTGACATAAGCTCTTATTTAAGATAGACACTATTTTACATCTATCCTGTCCAGATCATCTTTACCATCTTAAATAATTACCCATTTCTTCACACTAATTGAAGTTTTCTAAGTGGATATGGAATGTAGTCATATGTATTGCAATTTCATCAGTATGGTCATATTCTTTATTTCATATTTGATGTATTAGATTATATCAGCAGGTTTCCTAATATTAAACAATTTTTTTACTAACAGAATTAAGTAAAATTTAAAAGTAGAAATTTTAAATCAGTAACTTCAATGTATAGCACAATTCTGTATCTGAAGATATTAAACCAAACTTTTACAAGTGCGTTACACAAATCAGATGCAGGGGGAGGAAAAATCTGTTTTCGTGACTGAATGTGGCATGAGCGCCAGCGCCAGGGGGAGAAACCCTTCACTCCCTACCCCATTCTTCTTGCTGATAATCTGTTCCCATTCCTAATTCCCAACAAGAGTTTTAAGTCCAAGAAAAGGCTTATCAGAGAAGAATTCTCAAACACTGAAGCTAATGTTTTGATTAGAAATAGAAAAAAGCTAAAGAAAGATGTTACCCAGTCTAATCAAAATCTAAGAATATATCAGAAACAGAGATGTGATTTATTATTAAAAATTAGCATTCCTGTACTTTTGAACTCTTAAATGTCTGATGTAACCAGCAAAATGAAAGTGAATTTGCCAATGAAAATGCAGTTTAGCAGCAATGTTACTTATAGTCAAATATCACAATGCTCTAGAAATATGAAACTGATCAACTATTTCTAATTATCACATTTATTATCACAAGGAAAGGACTAAATATGGACATGTACACTCAAGGAATAGAAAAAGTCAAACTGGCCCCAACGTATTAACAGATACGCCCCAAATCCTCTGTTGACAGATCAGTCAAGTGTGCTGCATATTTACTGCTCTCAAAATTACATGGATTTTGATGAATCCCACTTTTGGACTCAATGTTCTTATTTATGATTTCATACTTTATGAAATCTTCCCTTTGATTTCTATATATTCCCAGGTCAGTCAGGTAAATTTGAATTGAAAACCTCTTCTGGCCTCTCCTTTTACTTGAATGTTTACATCAGTCCCAGGTCCCAAAACAATAGATAAAAATCAACCCAACTGGTTATTAAAATTGGTTTAAGAAAAACAAAAAGTACTGGGAGAAGATGGAAAAGAGCAGTACCCCAACCTGCTTAACGGAGCCTGGAAAGGAGCTAAACCCCTACCTGGAAGCAGAGGGAGGAGGAGAGCAGCCACCAGAAGCAGCCCTGGCCACATGCTGGCGGGCGCAGGAGCTGTGTCTGTCCTTCTCCTCAGACACGTCCTGCCCGGTCTGTCCCTGCCTGCACTCAAGTGAAACCAATGAGCGCCCAGGCTCATTCTGTCTCCGCTTCAGGAAGTGTTTACCAAGGTGTTGCACAAGCTCGAAGCCCGGCCGACAATGGCACAGGAGGAGGAAGTTCTGGCTGCCTCTGGGCCCTGAGCAATCCCTTTACCACCAGCTACTGTCTTTCCCCACATTTCCACTCAGAATGAGAACGTCTCCAAAACTGCCAGAGTCCGGTACGCCACCCTGGAATAACAGCTTCAACCAATGTGCCCATTTAGTATATTTAATACATAAAATAAAATAAAATACATGTGTGTATCTATTTGTGTATTTGCTGTTATTGAGAGTGTTATTCTTCCCTCGCTTGCATATGTGGTTCCATGAAATGGTTCCTAAAACCAATCCAATTATTACGGAAAATTCTTTTTCAAAGTTATTTTGTGTTTTATTTTTACACAATGGTGCCCTCAGGGATCCAGAAATATCCCAATAAGAATGTTTGGCAATAGCAGCAGAAGGTTTTTCAGGTCCCCGAGGGTTATTTGTATAATCACAAACTGCCTAGGGCAAGGAAGGGAGAGAAAGGTTTCAAGAACCAAGGGATATGATTTCCAGGGAGATGCAGGAGTTATCACTGGTGCTAGTGAGACAAAGATGGCAAGCTCAGGTACCACACTGGATGACTAAACATTAGCTAATATTAATTGAGCTGTTTCCTAACTTTCAGGTCACTTCTTATTGTCATGTTAATTCTCATTATACCCTGGAATGATAACATCTTATCCCCATTTGATAGTTGAAAAAATTGAGGTTTCAAAAGATAAGAGAATCTCACAGGCTTCTTCGATCTCTTCAAAGTACATTCTACTGCTTTGTCTTTCTTAAGGAGCAGAAAAGATGCATCTGCTTTTTGATTATTAAATGTTTTTTTGCTACTGATTCTATGAACATTTACTAGTACCTATTAGTGTAAGACAATGAGATCACAGTTGAAAATGGAGTATTTCATTTGTGATGCCTCGAGCCTGGCAGGGGGACGGGGAGGGGGCCAGGCAGGGGTCCTAACTGAGAAGTGCTCAGGGAGCACAGCTTCCATGGCACGGTCCTGTGGTTAGATTTGATTTGGTAGGGTATTGCCTGCATCTGAGAATGTTTAAAACCTTCTCCATTTAAATTAATGATAATTGGCAGCAGCCTCCTGCCCGCCTGTGACTGTGCAGGCCTTGCTTAGCAAATCTGTCCCTTTCAGGGGTGGCTTTTTTAGATGTCCCTTCCCTTTCTATAATAAACCTGTCCTTTAGAATATTAAAAAAAAATTAATGGTAATCACAGTGTAAGACCTGAAAAATTCTCTACCAAATGATACCAAATAGAGATGCTCTACTTTTAGATAGAGGGAAAACCTGTATTTAAGCATCTATACATGTATATGTGGATCTCTACATATGTATATGCACTGCAGAGATTGTACACATATGTACTATACAGATATCTATCTATATGCACATTTAGGAAATCATTTCAGAAGGACAAATAGTATTATAAGATATTGTGACACAAGGGGAAGTATGTAATAGTGTAGGATTGGATTTTATTTTTTAGCAATTAGTTTGACAGCAGTGTAGTGGATGGGTGAAGCCAGATTGGAGCAGAGAAAAGGAGCCAGTTGGGAATGAAAAATAAAGATTAAGTGAAGCAATAGGGATAAAAAGGAGACAGATCTAAGAAATGTAAGGCAGAATTGGTAAAATTTAGTTACTAATTTGCTAATAAGACAGTTACTGAGGATGCTGAAATTAAGAACTGTCCTGTGGAAAGTTATTTCACTAATTATTTAGAGTTCTCAAATTTTTATATGAATGAGAGCTCAGGTACTGAACTCTGCCCAATGCAGGTTCTTAGTGAAGCACGAGGAGGGCCTGTCTGTAACTGTTTCACCCCAGGCCTATAATGGCTCTACTCTCAGGTACACTATTCACCAAGGACAGAGAGGAATTGTACACATGGAAGATCATAAACAGTTCTGATTTGCAGTAGTTTGATTTATGATTATTCAACTTCATTATGATGCAAAAGTGATATGCATTCTGTAGAAATTGTACTGAGTTTTTGATTTTGATCTTTTCTTGGGCAAGTCACATATGGTACAATGCTCTGATAATCTGGACAGCAACACTTAGGATCAGTGCACTGAGCTGCCAACATTTTTTGGATATTGTGTTTTGGAAACATGATGGGATGAGAAAACACAAAACAGCCATTGTATCCCCTTTCTCTGTTATGAGCAGGAAAGTGATGACTCTTTGTAGGTTAAGGCAAGTGTTCTGAACATGCTTAAGATGAGCTGGGCTATGCTATGGTATCAGTAGATTAGGTGTATTAAGTGCATTGCTGCCTTAAGATATTTTCAATGCATAATTGTTTATACAGATGTACCCCCAAATCCCATTACAAATCAAGGAATATCTGTGTATCTTCCTCAAAAGAACTTTATAAAACTTTATTTTCAGCCCAGAATTCTCACTATTCTTTCTGCTTTCCAATTTGTTTCAAAACATGTCACATAGAAAGAAGAGCAAATGGTATTAGAATGCTGGAACTGGGAGAAAAGATTCAGTCCCCATCTATTAGGCCCCATTCAAGCCCAAGGGGATGCAAGGTATTCAGGTCATGGGGATGCAAGGTCTTCTTCATGGGAAAGCACAGGGAGCAAGTAATCATTGGGTGGCAAGAATGTGCCAGTTAGTTTACATGAATGTGTGTCAATCTTCCACAAAACCCTGAAAAGGAAGTATCATTGAAATAGCAGAGTAGATCTTTTCTGAGCATATGTGACAAATCCTAAGAACACTGGGTGCAGGATTTCAGTATGTGTTTTTATTTAATTAAAATATTTCCAGGGCCTCCCTGGTGGTGCAGCAGTTAAGTGCTGCACTGTGGAGCTGCTGGCAGCTGTGATGCGAGTTCGACGCCCCGCTGGGGAGATTCCCACATGGAGCAGCAGACCTCTCCTGCCTCGCCCGCTGCTCCCCTCAGCAGTGTATTTCTGATCTGCCTGTTCTGCTCCCCACTCTGTCTCTGGTGAACCCTCTCACTGCCCCACACCTCTGGCCTGTACCCCAGCTAGTATGCATAAATAAATAAATCTTTACAAAAAATATTTCTAAATAAGCTATGATTTTACAATTGTTTCTGGAATAAAGAGGTGTCATGTCTTCAAATCAAAGGCAGACCGTAGGGTGACTGAGTCCTGAAGCATTGCTTGCTTCACATGCACCCAGAAACTGAAGAGAGCTGCAGAGTGAATGTGGCCAGTGATGCCCTCAGGGGTGGGCTGCAGGGCTTGGGAACTTGGAATTGACCATGACTGAGCCCATGCTGCAGACATGCTCCCTCTACTGAGAATAGCAGAACAGGGCCTCCCTGGAGGTTTAAGTCTCAGCGCTATCACACAGCCCAGCAGATCCCTCCAGTCTTGTCTGCTGCTCTCCACAGCAGTGTATTTCAGTCAATCTGCGTCTTCTGCTCCCCACTCTGCCTCTGGTGAGTCCTCTCACCCACTACATCTCGGGCCTACACCCCAGCTCTTGTATGCATAATAAATAAATCTTTAAAAAAAAAACAAAACCAAGAAGAACAGAACAAACAAAAGTACAGATTTAGAGATTCAAAATCATCTCCAAAAGAATAAAGACAGATCATTGCAAAATCGTCAAGATGTTAAAATACTTTTCAACATGTTAAACAAATGATTAAACCACTGAGAATCACTCTAAGAAAACTGTTTAAAATAGAAGATAGGTTTTAAACATCAAAATTTTATTTTCGTTATTTATAAATGATAAAACTAAATATTCAAGGACAATGGTCTGCAATCTACTACATACCTACTCAGCGAAACACTAAGCCAAAGTGAAAAATTACCTTTATAATGGATTTTAATATTATTGGAAATCTTTAAATTTTAGTATCAGAACAAAAACAAAGCTATAAAGTTATATACAAAATGATCAGAGTTAAATAAAATATTTCAAAAATCTATTCCTAGTTAAAAAAACAAAAACAAAAATATTCCAACATATTTAGGAAGACCTTTCTGTATACACTGGAAAAGTGAATGTTTTTTACCCCTTTTCTTTCTGTATGTCTTCATTTTTAAGTAGTGGTAGGATTATTTTTATAATTTAAAATTTACATAAAGTAAACACCAAAATAGTTAGAATCTTTTCCAAAATTATTGACAGGTTCTCCCTCCCTTAAGCTGGACACAAATGAGTCATTGTTGAATCGCCTAGACCCCGACATGGTGTTAGAAAAGCGCAGCTACTGAATACATATTTGCACACTGACTCAGTAACTGCAGGAGGATCACTCTTAAAAAACAAGCAGAGCCTCGGAGCCACAAGTCAAGAGCAGAGTCTCAGAAGAAAAGGAGGAAAAAGAGCTATTAGTCTTTTAAAACCAAAACCAATTTAAAGCCTCAGGGTTTCTATTCTAACTTATCATGTTCCCATCTGTGCTAAGTATATAGTGTGACACAAAGGAAAGCAAGCTATTTGCTTTTAAGCTTAGTAAATACATTTTTACATAAGAAAGCTAAGAGATTTTGTTATCACCTTTCAGGTACCATATTTACACAAGATTCTACTTTCTTGCTGAGGTTTTTTTCATTATTATAATCAGTCAATATCCCTTGTGGTCTGGAATTACTAGCTATGTATTTAACTCCTGTACATTCTGTTAAGTCCTTTGAAACATGTGGTGGGGCTTTCCATTCACCATAAAATATTTAAACTTAAAAGCAGCAGGTAATCAGTACATTATTGTACCCAATCAAGCTGTTGCACCACTTGTATAACCTGATGCACTGAACAAGCAGACAAGGCTTGGTGAAACTTTCTGTCTTCCAGGTAGCAAAAGGGTAGACATTGTTCCTCTTTACATCTGATTTTTCTATTTGTTCTGTGCTGTGCTGCTCACTTGCCCTCTCCTCCAGCCTCCTTTGTAAGAACTAAAATTAAGAACCAATATTATATGTGCCTTTTACATCTGAAAAAGCAAAACAAAACAAACAATTAAACCCGAGAAGGCCTTACATTGGCCTGAATACAAGTTTCTGTCCCTACTTTACTCCCCTGGGTAAGGTTTCCCAAATATCTCTTCTTATCACTGGGGTTAGATGGAGCCACTGCTGCTGCTGACCTCTAAATAATGGGCATCAGTTCCTTACCAATCTACAGATATACTCAAATAAGTCAATCACATCCTCCAGGGGGAACCTGGAGGCACTTCACCCCCTTGGTACTACTAACCCCCCTCCCAACAGCGCCTGGGTGTTCCTCTGTTCCCAAGTGCAACTTGTGTGACCCTAAATGGCACTGGCATCCTACATCTCTCTCCCAGCCCCTGCACTGTCAGCAAATGTGATATAAATTTGTCAATCTTATCAGTGCAGCATTGGGTGTCTGGGGTCCAGTCATCCCTGAACAATAGGGTGGGGATCCCTTCCTCACTGATGGGAGCGATTACAGAGACAAATGAGATGTCCCAACAATTACACCTCCTCTAATAACTACATGTCCCTGGTCTTAAGAGGCATTGTGTTTATGTCTGTCTTGATTCACTGTGTTTTAACTTTAGAGTTGAACTGCCACAGGGAAATCTCATTCCTCTTATTTATAACCTAGGATGGAAAGATTTTTTTTTTTTTTTTACATATACTCTCAGGTTCTGTCTACTCATGAAAATCCAGCTAAAAAACCTTTGCTATCTCAATACAGGGGACCATGGAGATGGATCACGGGTGAATTGGTGGTGGGTTGCCCAAGGGGAATACAAAATGTAAAAGCATAAATAACAATAAGAAAAAAATTCAACACCACCCATTACAATAGCCTCAAAGGCTATTCTATTGTATTGTATTATATTGTATTGTATTGTATTATATTGTATTGTCTAGGGCCTGCATTCACTGCTCAGCCCAGTGTTCCCTCTGCTCACTGAGCGCATCTTGTTCACACAGATCTAGTCTCACTGGGCTATTCTACCTCACTGAAAATATTAGGCACATGTGTGTCTTAGCATTTGTTTTGACTCTTCTGTCTGAAATGCTCTCTCCTCAAATATCTACTTGAATCATGAAATTTTTCAAGTATTTTTTCTAAGATCAACTTTTCAATTAGATGCCATTTCAGAATCATATTAGAAATAAAACACATTTAATGCCATATTTATTAAGCCACTTGAACCTCCACTAAACCTACTAGCCTCCTTGGGGGAAAATCCATATATTTCTCTTACATATATACTTATGCTTCCAAAACCACTTAACAACTCTTGCCAGGATTTTACATGGTTAAAAGAATGCCGTGCCTTTTCAAGACACTAAGCAGAGAATGAGAACTGGATTCTGATTGTTGTATTAATGTAATTGTTTTGTCACTGGATGAAAGCTGGTCTGTACTATAGAAACATTTTTACAGGTTCAGGCCACACCCTAGGCAGTGACAATGTCTCATGTAGGACATTAATATTCTTAGTTCACATTGACTGGGTTGATCTACTATTCACATTGGTTTATTCATACCAGAACATTTAGATCTAAAAGATGTAACAGTTATTAATATGTCAAACTTAAACTGTCCAAAGCACAGTTCTCCTACTTATATTTCCACATTATTTAATTCAGTGGTCTCTGGTCATCATATTCTGGCACATCCAATGAATGGTCTCATACAATTAGAGAGGCTGGAATGTTCAAAAGCTACAGAGTATTCCTGTAGGATGGAAAACCAGAAGAGTAGATATTATAGCCCAAATTCAAAGGTAGTCTGCTAGAATTTTCTTTTTCTAGGGAATGTTTTCTCTCTCTCTTTTTATTTTTTCTATCAAGGTCTTCAACTAATTGGATAAGACCCACACATATTACAGTGGGCGATTTGCTTTACTAAAGTTTGCCAATTTAAATTTTAATCTCATTTAAAAACTACCTTCGCAGAAACAATACTGTCTGGCCAAAACTCTGGGTGCTGTGGTACAGCCAGCTTGACACAAAAATTAATCCTCAAAGGACATATAGTTTGGGGTTTGACTCTTTCCTTCCAGAAAACCCAGGGGTTTTATTTAAATTGTCACTTTCTCCACAAGTCTGCTCTCCATAATAAGTGGGTGTTGAGGCTTTTAAGTTACTTTAAAAAAGGACTTGTCATACATGAATTCACTAATCATCAAAAAAAGTAGACCTGCTAGCACTATATTTGCATATCAAAGAAGGCCCTTCAAGTAGTCATTTCTAGGACAAAGAGGATCAGCTTCTATGGATTAGAAATCCTGGACACACTCCACAAAGTAAGGGATACCCACTCAAGAGAATAATGCCCCAAGGTGTGACAGGTTAATTAAAATGAACTTCAAACAGTTGTAAATGCAGGCAAGATGCTAATTGCAGATCCTGAGTAAAGATTTTTGACTAGGTTCTCAGAGCCATTGTTCATCTTTGGACAAGGTAAGCCTGGACCAATAAAAATCCTCAGGCTGATGGCATTATTCATGCTGTCAAACAAGCTTGTCCAACAAAAGTTATGTTCAACAAATCTATTCAAAGCTGTGTTATTCCACAAACATGTGCTTACAGGTTGACAAAAAGTGTTTATCAGGGCCTCTCTGGTGGCCCAACTGGTTAAGTGCAGCACTATGAAGCTATCCAGAGCCACTGCAGCAAGAGTTCCATTTGCGGCCGGGGAGATTCCCACAGGGGGCGGCAGACCTCTCCTGCCTTGCCCGCTGCTCCCCTCACCAGCTTATGTCAGTCTCTCTGCCTTTTCTGCTCCCCACTCTCGTCTCTGGTAAATCCTCTCACCACCCCACACCTCTGGCCTACACCCCAGCTTGTATGCATAAATAAATAAATCTTTAAAAAAAAGTGTTTATCAGGTTGATAGAATCAAAATTTAGGACTAGGTAATCTTTTCTGATTTATCTTTCAATTTAAAGAACAAAATTGCTAACCATACTCTTATCAATGTGTGATCATTTATGTACCACATATATGAATGTAAACAAACCAAGCATTCACAGATTTGGTTAAGTTTCTCTTAAGCCGATGAAAACCCACTTAACAAGCAAAGAGTGAAGACATTCCTGAGTGAGTTAATAAGAAGGAAGATAAATGCAAATGAATGTCAAGGAACTTAGAGAAAAGTTTGAAGAAATTAAGTTTTGGAATTTAACATAAATATGTTATGGGCAAATACAGTTTTATGTGTCAATTTGACTAAGCCACCATGACAGATATTTGGCCAAATATTATTCTAGAGGTTTCTATGAATGTTTTGTTTTGTTTTGCATGAAATTAACATTTAAATCACCAGAACTTTTAGAAACCACTTTATTGAGGTGTGTTTGTCATGTAAGAAACTGTTCTTTTGGGCCTCCTGGTGGCCCAGGGGTTAAGTCTCAGCACTACCACCTTGAAGGCCTGAGTATGATCCCCAGCCAGGGGGTGACCCACATCGCACAGCAGACCTCTCGTTTCACCTGCTTTCCCCCTCAGCAGTGTATTTCAGTAGATCTGCTGTTCTGCTCCCCACTGACTCTAGTGAACCCTCTCACCACACCCCCAACCTTTGGCCTATACACCAATTTTTCCACACAAAAATAAATAAATAAAATCCTTTTTTTTAAAAAAAAAGAAACTGTAGTTTTAATATGTGCAAGTCAGTGAATTTGGGGATGTGCACATAATTGTGAAGTCATCACCTCCATCAAGGTCACAGACGTCCTCCAACTCCTAAAGTTTCCTCCCAACCCCTTTGTTACTGCTGTTATCATCATCATCATCATCATCATGTAATCGTCATCAACATATCATCGTCATCATCACATCATCAGCAGTTTGTGTGGCAAAAACACTTAATAAAAGGTTTTAAATACACAATGCAGTACTATTAGCTATAGATGTTTTTCTGTCGAGATTTCCAGAACTTTGCTATTTTGCATAAATGAAACTATACACTTTGATGGTCACCTTCCCATTTTTCCCCTTTTCTCCAGCCTCTGGTAACTACCATTCTATACAATGCTTCTATGAATTTAACTGTTTTAGGTTTGACGATCAGTGATATCATATAACTTTTCCTTCTCATATAGCTTTTTCACATAGCATAAACTCCTCCCAGTCAATCCATGCTTCACAAGGGGCAGCATTTCCTTATTATTATTTTATAAGTTTATCAGCCATTTACATGTCTATAGAACTTTTGGGTTATATTCTGACTCCTCCATTTGTGCACATGCTTCAACCTCCACCAAACCTCCTGTACCAACCTCCTGTACCAGTACCTACCCCCCTTCCTGCCCTGTTCCCTTCTCCCTCACCTCTGCTCCCTCTGGTAACAAACATTTTCATGAGGTCTAAGAATTGTTTTGTTGTGCTTTGCTAGTGTAGGATTTCCTTATGTTTTGTAAATTGTGAAGCAATTATTCTGGAAGGCACAATGAAAAGCTTGGAAGAGAGATTGGTGGCGCAACGACAAATTGACATAAGAAGTACAGAGAAATCGTGAGGTAAGAGTGAAGGAAAAAGATGGCCAAAGTAATTTCCACTTCAAAAGATAAAAAACGGTGGTAGGACTCGTCAGAGAAAAAGAAACAGTTTTAGGAAAACATACTTGGAAGATAAAGAAGAATGCAGAACTGGGAAATGGAAATTGTTATGGACGGATTATCTTGAGCTATCTTCTCTATGAATATCACAAAACCTTACAGAAACACACACAAAATCTAAAGTATGCATTTCTGACTGAATCACTCCAGAGTTGCTATTCCTTTCCTGTTGAGTACACACCTTAGAATGTGATTACTGTATAAAGGTATTTGTCAGGAACAATGATACCTTGTGAATGGGGTCACAGGAATAAGATAAATAGAAAGAAACATGAGCCACAGAACCCAAGGTGCTATATGAAGGTTCTACATTGTTATTGCTTGTTCCTAGGAAATAAATTCCGTGTCAGGGAGTTAGGAAATTTATAGCAGAAAAGCTGCTTAGGAGAAGCACTGATCGACAGATGAAACCTGGTCTATGCATGTAAACAAGTCATGATGAAATTACTGACCCAGAGACCTAGAGAAATAAGTCATTAGTTTACATATCAAAACTTTGCAAAGGTTTCCAGAACAATATTATTGTTCATGACACCTTTGATTCATAACTTCCTATTTATTTTAGTAAACAGCTCTTCCTTAACATGAAGACAAATAGGGGTACATTATTACCAGATGTCAAAAAAATCACCCATGAAAGTCTTCCCTGGTGGGCTAGGGGTTAAGTCTCAGCACTCTCACTGCTAAGGTCTGAGTTCAATCCCCAGCCAGGGAGCTTCTGACATGGCACAGAAGACCTCACCTGTCTCACCCACTGCTCCCCTCAGCAGTAAATTTCAGTAAATCTGCCTATTCTGCTCCCCACTCTATCTCTGGTAAATCCTCTCACCCCCTACACCTCTAGCCTATACCCCAGTTCTTCTATGCTAAAAAAAAATGAAAGTACAATATTTAAGTTTTATACAGTTAGTAATAGAGAAATGGGCCAGAAATGAAAATGTAGGAATGGACCAAAATAAGTCTAAAAATCTATTATGTAATAAACTTATAATTTCATGTCATTTTAGAGTACTAATAAATGGTATTAATTATTAGATTTACTAATAAGAAAGTCCACTAAGAAACTATATAGAAAAGGAAACCATTAACTCAGAATTTCTGTTTAATATACCAATTCCAGATCTTTAAAGATTAAAATTAAAAATATGAGTATAATTAGGGCCTCCCCGGTGGCGCAGCGGTTAAGCGCTGCGCTGTGGAGCTGTCGGCAGCGGCGACGCGAGTTCGACGCCCGGCCGGGGAGAATCTCACATGGTGCGGCAGACCTCTCCTGCCTCGCCCGCTGCTCCCCTCAGCAGTGTATTTCTGATCTGCCTGTTCTGCTACCCGCTCTGTCTCTGGTGAACCCTCTCGCCGCCCCACAGCTCTGGCTTGTACCCCAGCTTGTATGTATAAAAAAAAAAAAAATATATGAGTATAATTAAAAAATATGAATACAAATGCTTATTTTTCACTCACAAAATTGATAAAGATGTAAAAAGGGACAATAATTAATATTGCTCAGAGTGCCCCTGTTGAAGGGGAAATTAATTTGATATTTTGCACATGTGTATATTCTTCCAAGCATGCATGAGCCTTCTGGGTGAGGGTGCATTGCGGGCTGGATACATTACTAATCATTTTCTGGGGCTGTATCCCAAAGTGTAAATGTTTTCTTAAGCTGCGGCTATGATATTCTTGGACTTTAACTGAGGTGGCCAAACATCCTTCCTTAGAATGTTTTGTTCCCTATTATGTTAACTTGTGTGGTGCTAGGCATTAGGCTCTGTATTGCTACGGCATTCACTTCAAAGACAGCTATCTTCTATAAATACATCGACAGTTGTACAACACAGTTGCCAGCTACAAAGCTAAAGAGCCAGGGTACCCCACCCTTTCAGTACCCCTTCTAGAAAGCCCTAGATAACCTACAAAACTGACCACTTGAGTGAATAAACTTTCCCCTCTGAACACTCATTCCTACTCTTATGTTTTAAACTCACCCATAAAGAGTGAACCCACAAAATCCTAAGAATCATATCCTTTACCTCAATAAAGGCAGAACCCTGGCTCGTGGTCTTTTTTCTTTTTTTTAAGATTTATTTATATGCATATAAGCTGGGGTACAGGCCGGAGGCGTGGGGCGGCGAGAGGGTTCACCAGAGATGGAGCAGGGAGCAAAACAGGCAGATCGACAGAAATACACTGCTGAGGGGAGCAGCAGGCCAGGCAGGAGAGGTCTGCCACTCCATGTGGGATTCTCCCCGGCCAGGCGTCAAACTCATGTCGCCACTGCCGACAGCTCCACAGTGCAGTTCTTAACCACTGCGTCACCAGGGAGGCCCCGGCTCATGGTCCTTGTCCCAGACTTCACTATCTGGTCATCAGGCCCTGTCAGTAGCAAACTTGTTTTTTCAAAGTTCCATAATGGTTGTTGCCGAAGTGTGTCTTGCAATCATAATAAAGGCCGCAAGGTGAGGTCTTGCCAAATCTTTGGGTCTGGTCAGAGAGAGGTCTGTATAACTTAGTGGATCACTAGCAAATGGCTGAGGTCAAAACATCATGAAATTAATTTTATATATTCCTTTCTATTTAAATATTAAGTTAATAAATACAGCTCTGAAGCCTTTGTATTGTTGCACTGTTGAATATTCCACTGTATGAATACACAAAGATTGAATGGCTTTTTGTTGAGGTTGTTTCCAATGCTTCAGTATCACAATGCTACAGAGACTACTATACAAGTTTGTGTGCACTCTCCCCTTGGAGACAGAGATGCAGTTTTAAAATCAGCTAGTGTGATCCAGAACACAGTTTGGTATTTCAGCCAGTTCTTACTGATAATGGCAAAAAGGTTTGCAACCTCGGTTAGCTAGGATGCTTACTAGGATATAAATATACACCCATTACAAATGAGTCCATATTAATAATATATAAATTAGTGTCACTTGCCAAATTGAGGAAATAAATGTGTACTTCTTTCCGGCAAATCTGACTCCTCAATGTCAGGTGCTCACAGCCTCTATCTACCAAGAAGTCAACTAATTTTTATCATAGTAGTATTTGACAGAAGACATGATTTATTTTACTTTCATTTTAAAATATGAAATACACCTTTAAGAATTGTGGGATTTGGAAAGTTCCAAAATAAATCTGAAAAGTGGAAAATACAGAAAACATTTTTTCAAAATTTTGCCTTTCCTTAGATAAGTTTAAGTGATGGTAGGTGAATGTGTTTCTTTCCTCTATTTTAAAAGAAGATGACACTTTTTGTACTTCATTGATCTTCCTGTCTTTCAAACAGTTTCATTCAATCATACCCTTTTAGTGAACTATTCATTATTGTCTTTACTTTATTACCAGTCACTGGGCAGTGATGGCACTTAAAATGAAGCACAGATTTTCTCTCCCTTTCCCTATCTCCCCATCTCCTCCCCCCACCTTTTTCCTCGCCTCCCTATTCCCCCCACCTCTCTCTCCAGATATTAAAGAAATTGCCTTAAATAAATTTACACAAGCTTTTAAATATGCAGCTTTGAAAAAAAAGTCAAGCAAGGTAGCAAAAACAGCTAAATCACTACATGGTTAACATTTTGAGATTGTGCGGCAGGAACTGTTAAATGAATTTGCACAGGTAATCCCTTGCCAAAGATCACACAGCAAGTAACAAAATAAGCACGACAATTCGGTTCTCCTGTACCCACTACTCCAGTGCAAAACTTTCTCTGAAAAATCAGAAACAGGCAACCTGCATCACATAAACTAAACATAAATGCACATAAAATGCACTGCACAGGGGGGACAATGTCGGGGGGAGGGGGGAGTCAATGAGGAGACAAAAGGACACTTAGAACAGAACTAAGGGAAGGTAGAAGGTACGGGAAGACCAGGTTTGCTATCTGACGCAAAATTAGCTTATGTGTGTGCTGAGATCATTTGCAATTCATGGAGAAGATGGGGAATACAGAAACAGGGAAGCAAAACACTGAAAATGTAACCTGTTTACCATAACATGGTTATTAGTCCCAACAGAGATGGTGCTGAATGTATCAGGGATCTGAGCTACAGTGACTAGCAGATGGAAGGATCCTTGCTGGCTACTCCAGTTTACCCTACTTGTTTTCCTAAGAAGGATCTGAGTTCAGTGAAGTTACTTAAAAAAGAAAAACAAACAAACAAAACTACTACCAGTTAATGCAAAGCCAGAAAGAAATTCAGACTCTCCTGACTCTCAATCAAGAGCTTTTTTGTTCTTGTTTTGCTAAAAACCTTATTTATTTTTTTAAATTTCTATCACAGTGAACCAGTGTGCTGGGTAAGAGATTCATCAGTATGGATGAATGAAATTGGCCTTCCCAATAAAGGACCTATGATAAAGGATTTGAAGGCCTTGTGTGTGGAGTTACGGCTCATGTAAAAAAGCATATTAGAAAACTCAAAGCTCATCTTACAAAACAAATTTCTCCAAAGCCATCTGTTCCCACCATTTCAGGATAGGGAAGAGTTCCAGAACTTGTTGTGTTTGCACACAAGAGGATGTGGTTTGTACAAGTTACAAAATGAGTCATGATTGACTGAAACTTCTCCATATCACGTCTCACTAGAGCTTGATCTCAGAGTGAACAGTGCACCACTCATATCTTCTCCAAAAGCCCAAGTGTTTAACAATCACATTTTGGTGCTAATTACTGTTGCTCTAGCTCTACTTCAGCCTGTTAATCCTTAATTCAGGTAAACTTCAGATGTTTGCTCAGGCTTTTGAGTAAATACTGTTTTCTAGCTCAGAATTAAATCATTTCAACTCAGGAGATGATCTGAGCTTAAGCTACACAGAAACCTGAGTTTTCCCCCCTCAGCCTACTCACCGGTGCTATAACCACGCTCTTTCTAGCGTGGAGAAGCCCTTCCTTAAGGTGAAGATCTTTCCTGACCCAGAAAGGACTTTGATGTCTTGGAGAAATTATCTTATTCAGTAGCACAGAAGATATTTTGGTAAAATTAGAAAGACAACAATGCCCATAAACTATAAATTTAGCTCCTAATGAGATATTTAAGCAATAATCTGCAATACCAAGTAGAAATAGAAAGGTTATCTTTGTGTTTTTATTTTTTTAAATTAATTTATATATATATATATATATATTTTAAAATCACTTTAATTTTTGTACAATGCATGTTTCTCCTCTCAGGTGTAGTCCCCAAAATTTCCACCACCAGTTCACCATTGGTCAAAATAATTCTTGGTAAGTGAAGTCAGTGTTTTATTGACACTTCTAAAAAACAAAGATAATCCCTGTGCTCTTTGTTTTTTAAAAGTATCAACAAAACACTAAATTTTCACTTACCAAGAATTATTTTGACCAAAGATGGTCGGATGGGCATGGTCACTGAATATACCAATGAAGCAATGTCAGGCTTTCTCTACTACGTGATTTATTAAAATTTTAATACACTATTACGACTGTCCCCAAAGCATACATGGAATTGCTGAAGAGATTTATTTCATCACGGAACTGATTTTGGTGGAAAAATGATTACCATCTGTTCTAGTTATCCCTGCCTTACATACCACCCGCACCCCAGAATACTAATAAAACAATCATTTATGAGTATGGCTGTTGCACACAGTTCTGGGATTTGCCTGGGCTTGGCAGTTTTTGCTTGGAGCTATTTTGCACCTGCAATCTGATGGTGCAGGGTCTTGAAACTCCCAAAGACTCATTCTCACACATCTGGAGGTGGGTGTTGACTGCTGCCTGGGATACAAGCCAGGCATCAGCTGTACCACCTGGTGTTCTCACCACAGGACCTGGACATTCCCTCACAGCACTGCGGCTGAGAGCCAGAAGCAAATGTCCTGTGAGATACCAGGTGGAAATGCTATTTATAAGCTAGTCTCAGAAATCAAGCATCATCATTTATTGCATTCTATTCATTAGAAACAAGTCATTAAGAGGAGGAAAATCGATTCTCCTTCATGAGAGGAATGTCAAAGGATGAGAGGTTGCTTTAAAGCCACACACTATGTCAAGCAGTATTTCTCAGAATATGGTTGGGAAATACTTAGATATTTCATGAACTAGCTTTAGTGAGTCTAAAGCTTAGTTATAATATTATTACTTCACATTTTAGTCACATTAACTGTTACAAAAAAATTGGGGCTGAAAAAGAAGAAAATAGCACACATATACATCACACACAAAAGGCAAAAATGAAAAGTACTACTTTCCTGTCTGCTGGAAGAAAGTTTCCTATGAGCTGATCAAATCCCAGAATCCAGCAGGACTTCCTGTGTTTGAACCCCTTATCAAGGGTGAGCTCAGCTTGCCTGGGACAGGCAAGTTTATTTCTGTTATCTTAGCCAAACTATTGGTAATACCATATACCTTCCAGTTTCAGACAGGTTTTGGTTTAGACTAAAAATTACACAGTGACTCACTTATATTCAATCTCTCAGTCTCGGTCTTGCAGGACTTTCTATTTGCTTGTACGTTTTATATAATATTCACTCCTCTTTCCCAATTTCTATTACTATGCCTGAACTTCTGTAATATTCCCGTCTATGAATTGGTTCCCCTAAGTCTGACCAATCTCTTACAGACCATTTTGTATTCCTCAGTTAGACTGACCTTTCTGAAACACTATGTTTATATTTTCAGTAAGTCTTCATCAATTTCCCCTGCCTTTGTTTACCCATGCTCTTTGGATTTCCCCCACTTACACACAGGTGCAATTTGTCCCATACTAGTGCTGAATTAGTTCTAAATAGCATAAAATGTAAGCTGTGGATTACATTCCTCTCCAAAACCAGTAACACTTATTCATAGGAGTCATGGCTTGTTCCAGATTCAGGAATATATAATCCATCATGGATGGCTAGGGTATTCCCTGAGTTCCTCTTGCTGTCTAGAACTGTGTTTCCAGAAAAAAAAAAAAGTGCTGGATAGAAGTCACAGGACTTACATATCTCCCTGTGTGTTTTGTTTGTTGGGGAGGAGAGACTTCCTGGTGCCTATCACAGCCCCATCTGAAGACTGGAGCTTTCTCTATACCCAAGTCAGTGCGGAAGACCTTACCAGCCAGGGAGAGTGCTCACAAAAGCGAAAACTAATCTTTACCTGGGTTTCCTGGCTACTATTTTGTTCTAAATATCTGATTTATAGGACATCTGAATTATTCTCTAGATCACATAGCCTCTCTTCCACCCATCTGTACCACTATAGTTAGTCCTGTACCTAAATTACTTTCTTAGACATCCTTTGACCTGAGTCTCCACAAACAGACCATATTTTGTACTTAAATCTGTAGAGAAAACACTGTTCAATTTCATCATAGAAGACTCTGCATAACTATTTTTCCTCTAGATACTCAGTCTTAATTTTTACATTCCAAAGGCAAATCCCTTCCATCCAGCTGCTCAGCAACCCCCTCCTCCCTTCATGTTCAATCTAAAGTTAAAGTCACAGAGTAGCATGGTAATAACCACAACTGGGAAAAGGGGGAGATATTGATCAAAAGAAAAGATTTTCAGTCACAAGATGAATGCATTCTTAATTAATATCTAATGAAAACCACAGTACTATAGTAAATATGGCATTGTTTACTAAAAAATTGATAACAGAGTAGATCTGTTTCTAATAGCTAAAGTGTCGGTGAACCTAGAGACATACTTTATCATTTCTTAGTTTACTGGTTAATGCAGTAATTTAGTAGATAGATTCTGCAAGATATACTTCAGACTAAAATGAAAGAATACTGTAGACTACACAAAGGTGTATGCAAAAATAAATATCATTTGCACAGGTAAATGTAAGGGCAAATAGTAAAGCTAGGACTAATGTAATTTTAATTTCTGACTTCACTTTTCAATTTTTGACATGATTAGAAAATTATTATTCTATGTTATTGGGCCAACTGTATAAAGATTCAATTTCTGACATCAATAACAGAAATGAGGATATAGGCTTTTTTGGGGAGCAGTGTTCTTATATATTAATGAGGTTAAAATGGAATAAAGTCAAATTAAATTGTTATAACTGAAATGGGAGGAGATGATAGGAACAGAATACTACTGATAAAAGTAAAATAATATTGAAAGGATAGGCAGAAAATGCCAATGATAAAAATATCATCAGTTTATATAACTAGTAAACTTTGACGAAAGCAAAGATAAATGCCAAAAAATAAGTAAATTTCTGCACTTATTTCTATGTGGGAGATACGAAGTCACTTAAGTCCATTTACACATCCAATTCCAAAATAAGTATTATAGAACATATACCATTTCCCAATATCCAAGGCAACAATATCCAAGCTATTATAGCACCGACCAGGAGATAGCTTAAACCCTGCCGTAACGGTCATAATCACTCCTCAAGCTAATCAGCCTGGACAGAGTGAAAAAGCTTCCTGCACTGATTTCACTGTTAGGGAGACCTACTTTCTGACCCTGACAGACCAGAGAACTAGCCCAGATTATTTCATTTGATTCAGAGCACACTATCTTTTTTAAAATTTCATGTATGTGGTCATTTTCAGAGCCCGAGAGAGTCACTATGGACGCTGAGGAGGTCAGGAGAATAGAATTGTCCTTGATTTGAGGGTCTGAATTTCAACAGCCCGTATGACTGTTAGTAACACACTGAACCTCTCCAGTATCAGTTTGCTCACCTGTAAAATAATGCAGCCATATAAAGTGATTTTAATTTTCCTTTCTCTCTACTGGATGTTTCCAGGAGAAAGTGGGGCCACACCTGGGTTTGGAAGGTCTAGTAGAATTAATGAACAGGGGACAAAGTCAATTCTACATTTTTACTGAACCATTATTAATCTCCAGAATGTGTTTGGAAGTGGCTTTTAAAAAAATGTCCATAAAGAAACACATGGAGTTACTTTATTTAGTGTGCTTGGGTAAGAGTTTGGAGCAGAAATTCCTTTCATATAATATTTGATGATTCATCTATTGTAAGAGATGTTCTACAAAGACATTTTCTTAGTGTCTTTGCAGGGCTATATTCTTTGATGAAACATATCAGTCTATAGACATTTCTGTTTTGTATGAATATTCCTGGTGTGTCACTAGAGAATTCTGGACTCTTGTTTCTGTTACTTGTTTGTAACAGTAAGGAGAATTTACTCTTTGTTTCCACAGAACAATATTAATATCCACTTGTGACTGCTAAGGTGATGAAAAAATAAACTGTTAATTTCATGTATGTACAAAATTTATATATGTATATACAAATCTATACGAGTATATGTATATAAATTGTGATTGTTATATTCATATATTTACATATAAAGAAATTATGTATTATTGATTCACATATATTTATATACACTTATACATATAAAATTGTATATGAATATATTTACATGTATACCTTTACTTTAAATATATTGCCTTTCTAAGTAGATATAAAGATGAAGCAAAACATCTTTCCCAGCACTGAGGAGTTTACAATTTATTAAAGAATTAAGACATTTTCTGAATTGATCCATACTGTCTAACATTACTTTAAAGTATATTACAATATAATACCTGCCATTTACAAAACTATTTTTAACTTTGCAAAGTGTTAGTAACATGTCTTCATTTCATCTTACTTAAAGCTCTTAGGATAAATGCTTGACAGTGAATTCTAAACTTTGCTTTGTTTATATAGCCTAAAAGAAAATAAAAACCAAAGAAAGATTCTTTTTTATGTTTTTATTTTCCTTTTTTCCTTAGTTCTTCCCTGGTAAATATTACATCATGTGTGCGTATAAGAAATTAAGTATCAAATTATCCATTTAAAACTCTTCAAGGGCCTCCCTGGTGGCAAAAGGGGTTAAAGTCTCAGCACTATGACGCTATCTCTAGCCACTGCAGAACGAGTTCGATCCCCGGTCAGGGAGCTTCCCACATGGTGCAGCAGACCTCACCTGTCTCACCTGCTGCCCCCTCAGCAGTGTATTTCTGTCAGTCTGCCTGTTCTGCTCCCTACTCTGTCTCTGGTAAATACTCTCACCACCCCACACCTCTGGCCTACATCTCAGCTCTTGCATTCATAAATAATCTTTAAAAAAATAAAATTAAAACAAAAACTCTTCAAGATTTAAAGTGCATCCTCATATACTAGGTTTCTTATAAGGTACTTCTAATTTTGCATACTGCTTGTGAAAGCAGTAGCATACACCAGCACATTCATTTTCAGCTAATGATGATATTGAAAAACCAGGTATAATTCCTATTAGGACAACAAATGGAGCCTCCCCATTAATTCTATGAGAGTATATACAATGTTAGAAATAAAACAAAATGATCCTGAATTTTCTTGACATGTCCACATTTTTAGGCATTGTGCTAGAGACTGTGCCATTCTAATAAGAAAGTGGTATAAAACTAATCATAAAAATTGATAACACAGTGGCATAATTCTGAGATAACCCAGTCCCAAAATGAAATGAAAGGTGCTAGAATTTTACGAAAATTATTTTAAAAAGCAACTATGAAGCCTTATGAGGGAATTTGCAAATTTGGAAGTCAGTTCTCCTAAGAGTTATATTTCCATAATTCTTGGCTCACACTGCTTTAAAATGTCTAAATTCTGCTCACTAATTTTTCTCACGCCAACTCTAAATACATCTTAAACAGCAAATGATTCCATAAAGTTCTATCAGTCTTGAGTCAATGTTTCCCTTTATTAACTAATTGTTGCTATTACTAGCAATAATTATGTAACAAAATTGTTTTAAGTTTCAAACATGAACTAATGTCATGATATTTCTGGAAGAACTCCCATAATAAGCAGTAAAGCTATATCTGTCGGACTTGCAAATCAAAAAGAAAAAAAAAGAAGGAATATAAAATATACACTGTGGTAATAAAAGTAGAGTGGGTGTATGTAATGTATGCACTTCTTGTTTCAATTTCCTTATTTCTTATGGAAGATGCCACATTGTATCTAGACCTAGGGATATATAGATTCCCTAAGTAAGCAAAGAATGCCTTTTTGCCATCTCTACTCTGATATCAGCAAACGCCCCACCAGTTATTCCATTTGAGGGTGGGGTGTGTTTACCCATTATACCTCATGTATCGAATGTTTCTGTAAATATAGTGTATTAATTGATTACCTATTATATGTGGGTGATGTTCTAGGGACTATATTGCAGATAAAACAGGGATAAATGGGGCATCCTATGTTGAAGAAATTCTTAAAATTAGATTTATATATACCTATAGACAGAATGCAATAGTTATTGCAAAAGAGACTCTCTATATTAGATATTTGATTTGGTTAGTTTCTGGATAGTAGTAATGCATGCCAAATTATTATAAATAAATTCCTTTCTTCTAAAAAACATAGTGCCAGGAAATCAGACACATCCTGGAATCCATTTCATATTAATAATATTTACAAAAGATCCACATTATTGACAAAAAAACCTATAAAACATTTATGTGTGTCTTTAAAAATTTTTTCTACATAGGCCAACCTTTTTAAATATGAATACAATTATATTTACTAAATAAGGTTGAATAGTTGGTTGAATGAGATTGAAATGTCAACATTACATAGCTGATAATTCTATTAATAAAAATTAGTAATGGAAAATTGTGCTTGAGGGAAACATGAGTTCAGTTTCAAATAGTATTATAGAAGAGACACTATGAAACAATTGAAAATGCTAAAACAGAACTTGAGTCAGGTCTGTACACACTAGTTTGAGAAGATTGTAACTACTAGAATATATAGGAATGGATAATAGTCTTAAAAATTCAGAAAAAGAATATGACTATGAAATATATTTTGTCTATAACTGTAATCAGAAACCAAGAAGAAAATGAAGTCAGGGAAAGAATGGGAGATGTGAGAAAAGGATAAGGGCACTCACTCATCGTCACAGAGACCAAGATGGTGCTCATGAAAAAAAGACAGGAATGATGGGTTACACTGGTCAAGACTGAGATCGTTACTGACTTAAAAAGGCCCTAATCTGTAGTATTTTGGCATGCTGAACATGAATATAAGCCTGAAAAATTTTTATTAGCTCTCATTTTGAAGCTATTTCATATAATTCATTTTCTATGTTTCACCATGTAAATTTATCCAGTAGGACTGCAACAACATCCTAAAGCAGCCTGGAATGATGTAATATTGCATCGCTTTGCATAATACCATCATGCACACATCATCCAGAGTTGACTGCATCATTTTCTGATGCAATGCAATACTACTGCCAGGTGGCTGCTGAAGTAAGCTGACATCAGCAATGCACTATAGAAAGCCCTTTGGGAAAGGTTGAGCATTGAAAATATTTCAACGACTTTGTGTGAGACAGTTTAAGCTACTGTTGCATTCACTGTTATTATTTTATCCATTGAGGCACAATACAGAACAGTAATGCCTTGAAAGTGCATTAATAGTGTGGACAATTTCTGTTCTCTTTGTGGGGAAGTGACATTTGCCAACCAGAAGAAAAGCATCACTTCTCGAGTGAAGACGACTTATCATTTTTACTTCAGATGCAAGGTTGATGACCAAGACAAGCCTTGAGTCCCGCATATATGCTGTGCTATATGTTCAACATAGCTTTCACAGTGGTTAAATGGCAAAAGACCATCAATGCCATTTGCAGTCCCCATGGTGTGGAGAGAGCCAAGCAACCACATAAAAGACTGTTATTTCTGCTTGGTTTCTCCTCTTTCTGGCAGAATAATGAAGCAAAAGAAGTTGAGAATAGTCTACCCAAACATTTTGTCTGCATTGATACCAGTTCCACATGGTGGAACTCCTGTTCCATCAGCATGCAGTGATCCAGATTTTTACTGTGGTGCATCATCAACCCCACACAGACTAACACAGGAAGAACTAAATGACCTGGTTCGTGATTTGGACTTATCCAAGAACAAGGCAGAATTGCTAGGATCAAGATTCCAACAATGGAATATTCTAGAAGAAGATGTCACAATTACTTTATATTGAAAGCGCCATGAGCCGTTGGAGCCTTTCTTCAGAAAGCAAAGTACTCTGGCATTCTGTTCCAATATTGAGGGCCTCATGAATGCTGGAGAAATCACTCATGACCCACAAGAATGGAGACTATTTCTAGACTTTTGGAAACTGAGTCTTAAGGCTGTGCTTTTGCACAATGGAAACTGTTTTCCATCTACTCTATTCCTGAACAGCTGTACAAGAGACAAGCAAAGAAATCAAAGAAGTAGTCTATGACTTGATTTTTTACAGGTATTAACCATAGGCCTATTACTATTGGCATGCATTTCATGATGTAAATATCAATTTATTGCAGCTTACAAAAAAAAGTAGAGCCAAAATTAGAATTTGACTGTCATATTTGTGTTGAGCACATATAAATTGATAGGAAATGACTAATTTTATTTCAGTAACATGACTTTTGTAAAAATTTGCTGACCAGTGTTATAGGAAATGTAACTAAGAAGGCACAAAACTTGAGGCTTGAAAATGAGAGGTGAAGAGAAATAATTAAAGATTAATTAGTGAAAGGAAGACCAGAAGTTAAATTCACTTGGGAGATTTCAGATCAAGGGAAGAGGTAGATGTCATGGCTATGCAGAAACAAGTGGAAGGAGTTTGTATTCGGATGATAAGACTTGAATGTGTCTGAAGGCAACAAATCAATGAAAAGGGCAAGAGGGTTGGGTCAGGGTAGAGGCCATCACAGCTTAGAGAGTTTCATGGGACTGGAAAAGATGGGATTCTATCAAGTTAATCTTTGTGATTTTTTTTTCCTCACAAGAGCAAGTGGGAAGTTGGAAATCCAGGTGAAATGCAGAAATGTAGGGCTCTCTCATTGGAGGGACACAATCATTCTTGTTGACAGAGGGAAGGTCATTTACTCACAGGAGCTGAAATGGAAGATGCAGAGGTTTGAGAAAGTGGAAAAGGTATCAAATGGCGACTCTGGGCCTCCTTGGGGGTGCAACGGGTTGAGCGCAGCCCTGTGGAGCTGTTGGCGGATGCCGGCGAGTTCGACGCCCTGCTGGTGAGAATCCCACATGGCGCAGCAGACCTCTCCTGCCTGGCCTGCTGCCCCCTCAGCAGTGTGTTTGGGTCGATCTGCCTGTCCTGCTTCCCACTCTGTCTCTGGTGAACCCTCTCACCGCCCCATAACTATGGCCTGCACCCCAGCTTGTATGAAAAATAAAATTTTTTTAAAAATAAAAAATGAAATGGCAACTCTATATAATGCAACAGGGACAGCACAAAAGTTAAATAGAAGAATATGGGACAGACTCGCATCAGCTAGTTCAATGTGATCAACATATTTGCACTAAAGATGTTTGGTGGTAAAAACAAAGAAACAGTGTGACTTTTCCTAGACTGAGCTTTGGCACCTGAACTTTACAGTATCCTTTTCCATAGGTTAATCTAATTGTTTCTCCAATACTAAGCATTGGCCAAGTAAAATCAGAATTGTTTTACACACTTGACAAAAATCAGATATTAATCAGATGAACCAGGAATTTTTATAGAATTTTTCACAGGCACCCTGACAATGACTGAGAGCAATTCAGATGGTAGAGAAGAGGAGGGTGGGGTTGCAGTTCAGTTGGCATGACAGGTTTGAAGAGTAGGAGACTGGGAACTACACTCACGTTAATGTCCAGGGAAGGTAAAGCTATGTGGAAACAACTGGCTGCAGGTCTCCACCAAAGCGTCCAGTGTGTTGGTGGGAAGCAATGCTTTTGACTGGACTCTGCTACTGTTCAGTGCTAATTTCATCTGATCCCTGAAATTATTAATATATGATCATATTAAAATAATGTTAGTGAAAAAATAGTATCTAACAACTAATAGGTAATGAAATAAATTTTTCATGTTTTGGAAAAGGACACCAGCCTCCTTATGCTGAATCCTGCAGTTCTATTTCTACCTAACCCTTTGTTCTTCAGTTGTGGAGTTTATGGATATATTATTGTGGGGTCTTTATCTACACTGGACCCAACTACTTGGAAATATAGTAGCTTTCTCAGTGCGAAGGAAAATTCTAATGAGGGCTACCGCTAACCCTACATTCTGACTTTCACTCTCTATAGTCATCACTTTTACCTCCAAGAGGGGGTGAATAAAAGTATCCTGGATAGCCCTTCAAAGAATTTGCTATAGTTATATTACTGTAGTTGAAAGCTTTGGTTAACCTATAATCTTAGAAGCACAAACTGCAACTTTATTTTTATTAAAGACGAATGATAAAGTGACTCTATTGCTACTTGGAGATTTTGAGCAAGATCCTTTAAAGATAGTGTTAAAGATCAAACCCCTCTGTTACCCCAAAGTTCTGATGCAATCTGGGGTTTTACCATGCCTGTATGAGTTTAACATCTAAACACAATATTTATGAAAACTAAAAGAAGTTAAAAATCAATTAAGATATACATTTTGAGTAGAATTGTCAACAAATTGCATTTCTGATTATGTTACAGGTGTACTTCATGTGGAAAGTTGAAAGAATTTCTAGACCAGTGGTTCTCAACACTGGCAGCACATCAGAATCACCTGGAGAGCTATTTAAAAAACACTAAAGCCCAGCTCTCAACCCAAGCCAATTAAATTGGATACTCCAAGTTTGGAGCCCAGACCTTGGTGTTTGTTAATAGCTCCCCAGGTAATTTTAATGCTTAGTCAGGCTGGAGAATCACTGATTTCCATCTTTTGCTCCATAAATCTACTTGGTTATATATCTAGGTAGGGAGGTTTCTTTTTGGATGATTGTCTTCTCTGCCATTCCACTTTTCTTTATAAAAAATATTCCCTTTTCTTAAAATTACACTCATTTCCCTGTTTTACCATGTGACTCCTTTCTTGAATTCTGAAGAGATTTATAATTGGTAGTGACTTATTTTTTTATAAATGTTAAAATAAAAAAAGTCTATTATTTAGTTAAAAAACTATGATTTCAGTGTCTACTCACTAGACACTGAAAAATCAAAGTATATGACCATCAGGGTTAAAAAACTATAAGACCTGAAATCATAAAACTCCTAGAAGAAAAGGTAGTTGGTAAACTTGAGACCAGTCTTGTTGATAATTTTTTTTTAAAGATTTATTTATTTATACATACAAGCTGGGGTACAGGCCAGAGGCGTGGGGCGGCGAGAGGGTTCACCAGAGACAGGGTGGGGAGCAGAACAGGCAGATCAGAAGTACACTGCTGAGGGGAGCAGTGGGTGAGGCAGGAGAGGTCTGCCCCACCATGTGGGACTCTCCCTGGCCGGGCGTCGAACTCACGTCGCCACTGCCAACAGCTCCACAGCGCAGCGCTCAACCACTGCGCCACCGGGGAGGCCCCTTGTTGATAATTTTTGTTGTTGTTTCAATACAAAAAGTGAAGGCAGCAAAAACAAAAAATACACAAGTGAGACTCTATCAAAGTAAAAAACTTTTGCATGGTCAAGGAACCCAGGAAAACAAATGAAAGGCAATCTACAAATCTGAGAACATATTTCCAACTCCTATATATGATAATAAATTAATACCCAAAATGTAAAAGCACACACACAATTCCATAGGAAAAGGAAGAAAACCAAAAAACGTGAGTAAAAACTGGGCAATAGGGCCTCCCTGGCAGCACAATGGGATAAGTCTCAGACTATGATGCTGTCCACAGCCACTGCAGCACGAGTTCGATACCCAGCCAGGGAGCTTCCCACATGGGGCAGACCTCTCCTGTCTCGCCTGCTACTCCCCTCAGCAGTGTGTTTCAGTCAATCTGCCTGTTCTACTCCCTACTCTGTCTTTGGTGAATCCTCTCACCACCTCCACACCTCTAGCCTACACCCCAGTTCTTGTATGCATAAATAAGTAAATCTTTTTTAAAAAATGGCTAAAGGATCACAGCACACAATTTTCCAAAGAAGATATTCAGAGGCCCAGGAGGTGCACAAAAAGGTGCTCAACATTATTCAAAGGAGTGCAAGTCAAAATCACCATGAGGTACCACCTCACACCTATTAGCATAGGTGCTATCAAATTAGGGGAGATATCAGATGCTATCACAGAGGAGAATGAAGAAAAGGGAACCTTGTGCACTGTTGGTGGGATATAAATTGGTGCAGCCACTATGGAAAACAGGATAGCAGTCCCACAAAGATTTCAAAGTAGAAGTACCATATAACCTTTAAATTCTATCTTGGGGCAAGAAAAACACAGACTTAAATATTTCCACCCATATTCCCTGCAGCATTATATACAATAGTCAAGATATGGAAACAACATGTCTATTGAAAAATAAGCGGTTAAAAATGATATATATATATGCATTATATAATATATATACACATGCACAATGTATATAGAAACAGTAAAATATTTTTCAGCAATAGAAAAGAAATCCTGACATTTGCATAATATGGATAGAACCTGAGAATATGACGCTTAATGCAACAAGTCAGAGAAAAAAAAACACCATATGATTTCACTTGTGCGAAATCTTAAAACAAGAGCAACAGACTGAACTCATCAATACAGAGGAAAGATTGGTTGTTGCCAGAGGTGGAGGAAGTGAAGTGGGTAAAATGGGTGGAAGTGGTCAAAGGTACAAACTTCCAGTTATAAAATAAGGTCTAGGGTATCACTTAAAGCATGGTGGCTGTAGGTAATTACACTGTATTGTGTATTTGAAACTTGCTTAGAGATTAAATCTTAAAAAGGTCTCTCCACAAGAAAAAATAGTTATAACTATGTGACGTGATGTGTGTTAACCAGACTTACATACATAGATTGAATCACAACTTTTGAAACTAATACAGTGTTATATGTCAACTATGTCTCATTCTTTTATTTTTTCCTTACATCATTGTAGTCCCCATAGTTTTCCCACTACTATATCACCCATGTGATATAATCCCTTGTGTTTATCCTTCCCCTTTTTTCACCCCCTCCACCCCCTCCTCTGCTGTATGCCTCAGTTCTATGTCAGCTTGCTAATTTTGTCTTTATCTTGACCTTTGTTTTGTTTCTCTATTTTCCACATATAAGTGAGAGCATCCAGTATTTATCTTTTTCCTTATGACTAATTCTGGCTAGCATAATCCCAACTCTGTCCATGTTGCTGCAAATGGCATGAGTTTGTCTTTTTTTTTTTTAATCACTAATATTCCACTGTGTAAATACACAAGATTTTTTTTTAATTTATTCATCTATTTTGCGGCATTTCTGTTGGGCTAGGTCAATAATTTTTAAAAAAGAAAAGGACAAGATGTATTACAGGCAAAGTTTACCAACACTTTGTGAAGGACTTGGGAAGGTTCAGGTATGATCTTCTCTAAGACTATCCAAGTAAACAACCTTATTTCTACAGCACTAAGATCTAGAATTACACTTCAGTCAGTCAACTATACAATAACTATTTATTTAGCATCTGTGATGTACATTCCAAAGTAGACTTAACTGCTTATTTGAGGGGAAACCACAGGTAAACATAAAAGGCACAAGTGAAGCTATTTTGGACTTAGAACCTTAACAGAGAAAAGAGGAAAAACAAAACTCAATTGATTCCTACAAATCATTTTCTCATATTCAAACCTAATCTATTTCACACCAATTTCTGTTCATTTTGGGTTTTCTTTGGAATCAGAACAGAGGACTGGTCTCTAAAGTAGCAATACAGGAAGTACAGACAGCCACAAAAGCACCTGGTGCCCACCATATTTGAATTCACACCATAAATGTGGGGTTAGATTAAAAAAAAACACAACAGCTTGGCATTGTCATGACCACCTATGCTTCAGTGAGTCCACAGTGTACTTAAAAGACATTGTTTTATCTGTCAAGATCCTGTATTTACTCAGACACATTTCCTGACCACACAAAACCCACACCAATTTCCTCCTCAGATGAATACCTATAGTACTTTCTGCCTCCAAAGCTTATTTGGCATTAATGTAACTTGTTTTTTAACATCAATGATCTTTCCCTGTATATCTCTTATTCCAACTCTACCACACACTAGTTAAAGTCATATGACTTCTCTTTGCCATAATTTCCTCATGGATAGAACAATGAGATATGCTGCTCTACTTCACTGTGAAAATTCAATGAGTTACTATATTCCAAGGTTTCTTAGAACAGTGTCCTGGCAAAGAGTACCTGGCATGAACCATAGTTGTAAATTAGACTGAAGACTTAAAGGATTGATTATTATCCTAGTGCTTATCACAGTGTGAATAACTTGTCAATTTACACTGTATATGGCTCACTGGACTCATCTTCTGAGCTTCTAGGGACATAAGTAGGATTAATACATTTGTATCATTTTAAAACCTGATTATTGCAAAGAAGCACTCCTGTGAGAGGCTTAACTTCAAGGTGAAAGGTTGTTTCTCATTAAAGTACAGTTATAATCAACACATCTGACACATAAAATTGTATAAACCTTGGTCTCTGGCTATAATTCCAGATGGCACAGCAAAGGACAAGTTAATACAGATAATTAAGATTAGAGTTCATTTAATATATGCCGCTATAGTTATTATACCAGTTGTCACTAGCTTAATTTTTTATCTTTGAATAAACATTTTTAATTATTGAGGAATCTTTGATTTACAACACTGCATATATCTTAGGGTTATATGACCAAACCTCTACAAATGTATGGTATCATACTACATTACTATCAATAACCAAATATGTATTTAGAAAATCACATTGAAAAAGAGCTAGACAGGGCTATAGCCACCCAAGGACAACGGCCAGGTAGAGGGTAGATCACTGCCTGTGGGTTCTCACCCACACCCACAATTGCAAGGCTACTCAGGTTCAGGGAACAACAATAAACAGGGGAAACAATGAGTTTCTAAGGCCACAAGTGGCTGGTTCTCTTACCCAGGTAGTGCCCACAGTATCCAGAAGTCCGAACAAAAGTTGACACTGTACTGTCAATGAAGGTCTGGAGCTCTTGGCACAGCAGCAAACAGCAGGCCAGGATCCAACTCACTGCAGCTGGGGCTGCTCACAGGAGGGGCCAGTGAGATGATGCCACAGCAGCCCACAGCTAGTCTGACCGTCAGGATGGACAGGACAGGACGCTGGACTGGACAGCAATGGAGGCTGCAGCACTGGGAAGCATTAACAGTTTTCACAGGTGAACACAAAGTGCTGGTCCTCCATCAACAGTGCTGGATAGCACTGGCCAGTATGACCTGTCATCTGCAGTCACCAGGAGGCCATGCGCAAAACACCAACATTAACGGCTCTTTGTGAACTGCTGGACCGCACCACCAACAAACAGCTCTTGAGACACCAGGCCTAGGGCCTCTGGTGCTCCTTTTAGAAAATGTCTAATTTAGAGAATTAGAAAATGGCTCGCCTAGCCTCTCCAAAGCTCTTCAGCTTCTCTTCTTCCTTCAGAGGTTCTCTGCTAGATGCTTCTTCCTTAGAGGCTAGGTACAGCGTTCCCCTTCTTTCTTCAGAAGCCAGAAACAGTGTTCCTCAAGCTGGCTTCTGCTCTGCCTTATAGCTCAGGGTCCCCCCACCTCCAAATCGGATTGGAGTATCTTCAGTCCCCTGTGGCTTATTGGCCCGTAGAACTAACCAGCATATAGCTCTCACCCGATTGGTCCAGTCTACGATCCAAGCTCCAAATCCACGGGCCTCTCTACTGCCTGCAGCTGGAGGAAACCACAGCAATGGAGCTGGCCCAGTGGGTTCCCATGCCCCTCCCTGCCACCTTGACCAGGGCTGACTGCTCCAGGGTGGTATGATGGGGTGGAGGGTAAATGAGAATTATCAGGTTTTCCGCCCTCCCCTCAATGATGGACCTCTGCAGGCCTACGCGCATGCCTGATGGCGGGCACCTGGAGTAGGGTGTGGGCATGTATGAGTCGGCACACCTGGGCCAGAGATTGGGCCAGATTGGGCAGAGCAGCATCAAGAAGCAGCAGAGACAGAGGAGAAGCAGAGGACCTTCCGTTTGGGGTGCAGCAGAGGCCACGAGACACCGCCAGAGAGCCCGAGAGTGTGAAAATTTGCCAGGGGGCAAATCAGCCTCCCAGCCCCCCGGCCACCCTGCCTGCCCTGTACCTGACTGCTTCTACAAGAAACCAATAAAAAGCACAAAATGCCACTGAGGGCTCCAGAACTCCTTTCCTTTAGACCCATCTGTGCAGCTCTATAGAAAACCTGTGCTCCTGAGTCTTCCTGCCTCTACATAGGGGAACCACTGCAGCCTGCCATCATTGCCAGCCCCTGCCAGCAGCCTGAGCCCCAGTGGGTCCACTTGTGGCGGGAGGTAAAATGCCCACTCTCTGATGCTGCTTGCACTGCTGCAAGCAGCTTCCGGGGCCAGATGCTGGAGCCCTGAGTGAGGGTTGGGAGATGAGGGCCTGGTGTTAAAACCCAGAGAGCACCTGGCGAGGCATGGCATGACGCCTGATCAGCACTCGGCCTCCATGCAGCCAACCCGCAGCCTTCTGCTGCAGAGTGGCCTGGGCGCTGCTCGAGGCATCACTCTGGGCAGCCAGCAGGAAACTCCCTCTCAGGCTCCAAGCTCAACCCAGCTGGTGCTCAAGGGAGGGGCTGCCCACAAACAGCAACTCTGGTGTAGGTGGAAAACCGCCACCACTTTTCCAATGGCCCCTCCACTTGGCAGTGGTGGGACAGATCTGGTCTTGCCCTGCAGCTAGTGTGTGCGGGGTTCTGGTTTCAACTCACGGAAAATAAAACTTCCTCTTATTACAACTTACACCTAGCATATTACAAATGCAAGCGCTTCTCTGTGATGACTGCCTGCTCCTCTTCAGCTTTTCAAAATTCAGTGATATAAAAGAAAAAGGAAAATATCTCATAGGCTTTAAACATTAATTAAGAGAAAACCATGTGTGTTGCATATACAGTATTTATGTGTTTAACAACATCATTATCAAAAAATTTGCAGATGTCCTTGAAACTGTGACAAAGTGTGCTAAGAGCCCAAAAGTCATTAGGAACAGTAACAGGATTGAGCACAGGGGAAGAGTTTGTGCTATGATTTTGTCTGTGTGTGTGTGTGTGTGCGCGTGCATTGTGTGTGTGCGCGCGCGTGTGTGTGCATGCTGAAGAGTGGGGGATGGGCATGGAGCAAGCATCAGCCAAGAAGTTAAGCTACTGACATTTTAATCAGGCATAACCACTAACTTGCTGGCTGATTTGGACAAATCACTTTCAGCCTCAAGTCTCATTTCTTCTTTGTAAAATGCAAATAGTAAGATATTTACCCATTTCCCAGTCAGTAGAAGAAAAGACAGAGCTTAAAGCACTGTGTAAAGCTAAAAATAGACTACAGACTAAGAAAATGTTAAGATATTATCAAGACAAGAATAAAATTATTCATAAGGATTGAGCTGGTTACCATCTTGCTGCCTGCAAGATCAATATAATAACTGATAGTGGTGTTTTAGTTCTAAGCACACATGATTGACTCTAATAGGAAAGAGAAACCATTCTCAGGCACTATGGTGAAAATTTTCTAAACTCCAATTTGTAATATATTGCCAGTATTCTAATTCAACAAAATGTCTGAGTTGATCATTCTGTTCCTTTAAAATTTAACACATTCAGCACTCAATCCTGAGTAGTCAACTGGTAGCCACTTTCATTACCAAGTATATTGAATAACTCATCACTGAGTGACTGAATAAATGAATACATGACTCACGTGGCTGATACAATGAGTTTTATTTGATGATTCTCTCATGTTAAGAAAAGATATGTACTCCTTTTTCCAATAATTGAAAGTAATTTTTGTACATGTTATTTTAATATTACTATATAAGTAAAGGGAAAAAATGAAGTGTTTCTCTACTATTCTATGCTTCTAAAATCATATAAGTGACTCTTTTTCCCAAACTAACCAATTCCCTGACATCAGCTGAGTGTCCTACAATTCAATTGCATTTTACATTATCTACTACCTATATTAATAGCGATTCATTCCAGACAGATAGAAATATGAGAAAGTTTTCTTTCTCATTTTCCACATTTTTTTGCTTCCAAATGATCTATCATTCCTTTGTATTATTTTAAAAATTAAAACCATAGGGCTTTTTCTTTTTTTTAAGAGAGGAATTGTAAAACAAGTTCAATAAATGCCCAATTACTCTCTGAAGACTCTGAGTGGGAAATCCAAGTCCCATACTTCAGTCTGCTCAAGATATTTAGGGGAGAAAGAAACAGCTGGAAAATGCACCTTGGTAGTTGTCAGGGTATTAATTTAGACATGTATGTAATGGCTTCATGTTGTAATTTACTCTAAAAGAGCAGAATGTGCTAGAGTGATTGGTTCTAATAAAGTATGATACTGAAAAATCATGGAAATGTGGAGCTTTTTACTTTCCAGTTGGGTAATGGAATATTACAGAACAGGCATCTATTTGCTATGGGAGAATAGCCCACAAGTGTAAAAAAAATGCAAAAGAAATGACCACAATTATAGGCTCTGCTCATTCCCTTTTGTCCCCTGGCCCAGTCACATTCATCTGGGAACTTCCAAATCCTGAAAAACCTAGTGACAGATTTAGCCTTTGATCATATCAACCAGTCATCTGACATCCCACTACTGCCAAATACATGCTCTTTGAATTTTGGGCTCTATGGCAAACAAACATAACTGTACTATAACTTCTTCACAGCTCTAGATTTTGTGTGTGTGTGTGTTATAAATAAGAAAATCTAGGAAAAAATATTGATATTCTTCCTTTCAAAGTCTAACCCCCAAATGGGGCCATTCAATGAAGATACTTTTTCAACAAAATTACCATTTAACACCTTTAATATGGTTGGAACATTTAAAATTGGAGATTTTTAAGGCAATTTCAGAAGAAAATCAGATGCTATACAAAGATATTGTGAAAACTAAAAAAGTATTAGCTACTCATGAGTTTCTTCCTATATTAAAAAATTAGTTTTAAATAAGTACAAACCCAATTATATAAACCTATAACTACTTCTGTTGGCTCTACTAATCAGTTAAGTACATAGATGAGTGTGATATAAGAGGCATTGGGGTATCAATACAGAGATAATTTCTGCACAGAAGGAATTTCAACATAGCTGAGATAACAAGCTACAAGCATAGAAATACAGGTGCCCGGTGGTGGAGAAAGTATGTGTTAAACATCCAAAGAATGCAATGGGTCTTCAATGTAATAGAAATTCTGGGAAAAGACCTCCCTGGTGATGCAAGGGGTTAAATCTCAGAGCACTATGAAGCTATCTGCAGCCACTGCAGCACAAGTTCAATCCCCCGCCAAGGGCTGACCCGCATAGCACAGCAGACCTCTTCTGTTTCGTTGCTGCTCCCCTCAGCAGTGTATTTCAGTCAATCCATCTGTTTTGCTCCCTACTCTGTCTCTGGTGAATCCTCTCACCACCGCCCCCAACACCTCGGCCTACACCCCAGCTCTTGTATACGTAAATAAATAAATCTTTTTAAAAAAAAAAGAAATTCTGGGAAAGAACATTTTGGTCTTGGGGACTAAGAAGGGTTATTCGACTCAGGTCCAATATAAACTGGGTGTTATATCATAAGTAGGACTCAGATATATGAAAAAGAGCTTGGTAGCTCTTTCTAGATAGTGGAAAATCCTGAGCAAAGGCATTCTCGGGAATGAAAAGCTTGTGTAGTCTGAGTGAGCAGAAAGTTCACAGAAAAAGTGGGGGGAAGGAGGCCTGAAAGAGTGATAGTAGCCAGATATGGACGCTACTGAGAATACCAAACTAAACAATTTTCAGTTCGTCCATGGATAATGATTACTTAAGGATAATATTAAAATAAAGTCATTCAGTAGGTACCAGGTGCAAATACTATACCAAGTGTCTTCTTCCATTCACTGGCATGTAAGGAAGCACCACAGACTGGGTGGCTTATAAACAACAGAAATTTTTTCTCACAGTTTAGAGGCAGATAGTCTAAGACCAGGATGCCATAGTGGTTGGATGAGAATATTCATTTAGGTTCCAGGCTCTTCCTAGTTACCTTCATGTGGTAGGAGAGGTAAGTAAGTTCTCTTTCTCCCCGACCTAATGACCAGGTATAGGACGCTACTGGTACCCCTGGAGTTTCATTGCAATTGTATGAGGTCTTGTATATTTTTCATTGCAAACTCGTGTTGGAATTCAGAAATTGCCCTCCCAAAATATGCCACTTTGGCATACGGTTTATTCTCAAGGTACTTGAGAAACAGCTACTGCAGAAGAACACTTGGCCCCACCTGTGCACCCCTGGAAGCAGGAGAAAACTCTCCCATGTGAAAGGTGCCCTCCCTTCCTACCCCTTATACTAGAAGGGTCGAGTGACATTATCACCATACACAGAGACTTTAGATCCAAAAGGCTGTATAAACACATCTTGTTACTTCTTCACCATTTACCTTTCCCTAGCCCAAACCCCTTTGTCTTGCCCTTCACAAGTGTATTGACTGAAATGAAAAAACCCTGGTCACTTCTTTGGGCCTCCTATGTATGTGGGGCTCCCATCCTCACATACATAACTGCATTTGTTTTTCTTCTTTCTTAATGTTTTTTTTTCCCAGAAGAAAGTGTTTATTTTATTTTATTTATTTATTTTTACATTTTATAAAATATGTTCCATTTATTTTTCCTCATTAATTAATCTTTCACAATAATTATCCAGCACTGACTTTTTTAATTTCTCTCTCTTTTGTTAGTTGAGGTAATATAGGTTTATATCATTGCATTTTGGAAGTATAGGATCCCCTCCTTCAAGTGTTATAACCGTAGTATATCCACCATCAAAGCACTTATAGTCCATCACCATAGTTCATTGCGCTGCCTTCCCACATTGTTCTTACCCCTGGCCCCTGGGAGTCCTCATTTCTAGTCGGCTTTCAAGGATTAGATTTTTAAAATTTTTTAAATTTTTTGTATTTTTATTTATTTTTTTTCAATTGTTATTTTTATTTATGTCTTTTACATTACTGTATATTCCCCGTAGGTTTCCCACCACCATTTCACCCGTGAACCTTCACCACAGTTCCCTGTGCTCCGCTCTCCCCCTTCTGAACCCCGATCCTCCCCCCTTCTCTTGCTGATTGTCGCTCTTGTATTTGGTTAATGTCTTACTGTCTTTTTATTATGAGGTCAAAAAGCTAGAGGGTAGAAGGGAAATTATTTTTCTTCCCTGGGCCCCAAAGATAAGACCCTAAGATGCTGCGGATAAGCTAATCCTTGTGTTCATTGACTTAACTAATTAGGATGTGAGTATTGTCTCAGGCCCCATTTAATGGCATACATGCCAAGATTGCTTTTTACCAGATTAGCTTTTATTTGTAATCTTTTAAATCATAAACCTCTGTATTTATATACCTTTAAATATATGTAAAAACTACACCTAGTATAGAGCAAGATCCCAAATTAAGAATAATATAGCTAAATCATAAAGGATTAAGGGAAGATTATACTTCTAAGTCATGCATAACTATAATAGATTTTTGCAGTAACAGGAAAATGTTCTGAATAATAGGAGAGATTTTTTTTAAAAAAAAGGAAACAGTTTTTAGAAATAAAACATGGGTGGAAGATTAGAGGACATATTTAGATTGGGATAAAGATCTTTGTCAAATAGTGAGGCCCCACTGTGTACTATTATGTCAGTTCTATGAAAGTCATACAGCAAATATATTACAGTTCAAATGTCTCCAGCAGCAAGTGGTAAGATGAGCCAAACTAGTGAGGAGAGACAGGCAGTTCAGTACCACAAACACATGCCAATTGTTCGAGATTTCCCAGACTTGGAAACCATTCCTTCCTAGCAGTGCAGAGTTTATGGAAAAAATAAATATATACAGAATTATGGCAACTTTAAAAGATAAAAAGATTTTGCGCCACTAGAATAAGCCAAGAGAAATATAGTGAAGTCCAGTACAAACTGATGGGGTCTATACATTAGGTCAGAAATCTCTCTAAACCCAGGAACAAGGCAATGAAGACCTGGCCCCAACTGGAGCACAGGAGGCCATGTGGATACCAATTAAATTGCTGGATCCAAGCAGCACTCAGAGGGCAACAATACGTCTTGCATCTTGCAAACTCTCTCAGTCCATCCCCAGATATGACAAACTCCCCCAAGTGTGGTCATGCTTGTAAACCAACTATTTACACGAAATCTCCAAAACCCAGTTTCTTAAATATTCTTCAAAATTACTAATTCATGGATCCCAGTCTGGATGGTTTTCACTGAGTAGGTCGGTGGGGAGGCGATGGCATCACTATTTTATGAACTTCTCCCAATGTGGTGAGCAGCGGGTGTGAGAACTTACTGCATGAAGTTATTTCACTCCAGATCGGTTCTTTGGACTCAAATATTTCGGGTTTCCTCTGTCCTAATACCTTGATGACCTCCATAAGCACACATTTTCCTGGCAGACTCCACAACTGCTCTTTTCAAACTTGGAATAGCCCAGAAATGTGTTTTTTTTTTTCCTCTCTGTACCAATCACACAAGACCAGGCAGGACTCTGCTTTAATTTTTTTCTCTATGTTTCAAGGAGGACATGAGCAGCAATTGGATGACTAACCTACAAAGTCAGGCCATAAAGCCAAACTAAAGTCAACAGCTGCATGAAGAGGGGCAGAAATGCCAGGTAGACAAAAACGATGTGGTCTCATACACCTAAGTGGCGTCCACCATTCTGGCAGGCATAAGTGGGAGGTTTGCAGGGAATGAAGAAAGTAATTAAGTAAATAAATAGCCAGATTGCATGCAGAAAACAAGACTAAGTGACAAAGAAACCTTTGATAACTAAATCATTTTCCAAGTCCCTGATCAAAAGAACTTAATTTAAACAGAACTTAATCCTTCCAATTTGCCAGGCAGCCCCTCCCCACTGGCCTGCTCTTGCAGCTCTGCCTGCCTGCTGCTTTCCTCACTGAACGCGGGACTCAGCTGCAGGTTCCCAACGAGGGTGAGACAGCATGGTTTATTTTCCATATAAAGGACTTGTGAATATATCAGATTTTACTGAAGGGTTAGGGAAAATAAAAGGAATTACAATGTAGAATGATAAATACTTAAAACTGTCTATCTGAATCTAGTGATAAAGCACTAAGAAACAATCACCTTGGTATCTAAACTTGCTCCATTGTGAGGATGGAAGAGGACCCCTTGATAGCTACCTGGACAACTGGCATAGATCAGAACCCCCCTGAGCACCTGGGGTGCACAGCCACCTAATCACAGTTGTGTTCACGCTTGCCTGTGGAACTGCCTGCCTCTTAAATTCGGCCGTTATTCTCCACCTTTCTTTTGGGAGTTGCCATCTGTTGTGCAAGCAGCACAGGGCAGAGGCACTATGGATTCAGGCAGATGGATACAGGGGAGTCCTGGAGCCCTCAGTGGGTTTTACAGGATTTAATGCTCTCTCAGGGAGCCAGGTCCACAGGCACATCAGGCAAAGAGGCTGGCGTGCAAGGGGGCAGGCACAGGCTGGGAAGGGGTCTGGGAGGCAGGCCACAAGTCTTTAGCTCTTTCTCTCGGCTCTCTGGCATTCGCTCTTGCGCGTCTCCTCATGGTCTCGCCTCTTTTGTAGTCGTGTCAGTTGTCCTCCCATAGCTGTAGTCCGTTATGAGTGATGCTGCCCTTATATCCCTGGCCTATAGGCTCAGGTGTGCACATTCACACGTGGGTTCACACCCCTACACCGGGGCCCACAGTCAGGCACGCTCCCAAGCGCCTTCTGCATTAACATGATCAAGGCAGCAGGTGACAGCCAGAGAGGCCGGTGGCACCAAAAGCCTGATTTATTCATTTACCCTACTCCAGCCCACCAACCGTGCATGTCCCTCTCGTAACAAGTATTTTTCCCCAGTCTGAACTGTATTTCAAATGTGCAAAGCATGGGGGAAGTGTTAGTCTGGATAGCTCCAATTCCATCTATAAAGATGTTTAACATGAAGAGAGTGAAATTCCAAATCCAAATCCTTTCAAAATCTTACCCCAGTGACTAACAGATATGTCTCTTTATCTTAGTTATTCAGCCACAACTGTTCATGTGTGCTCACAAGCTCTCTCTCTCTCTCTCTCTCTCTCTCTCTCTCTCTCTCTCTCTCTCTCTCTCTCTCTCTGAAGGACATACATCAAATGTCATACACTGTAGAATATAAACATCTAGGAGAGGGGAATTATTTTTTATCCCATACTCTACAAAGAAACTCTTGAGCAGAGATGGGAAGTTCCTTATTGTAAGGACATCCCTGTGCATTATAGAAAGGTTAGGAGCACCCCTGGTCTCTGACTATCAGAGACCAAAACCTCCACCAGAAATGACCTCAAACACTGTCAAATGTTTTATAAGGGGGAAACTGTTCCAGATTGAGAACTGCTGCTTTAGGTTTAGGACTCTAACTTACCCTAACAGTAATTTTATTTTTCTTCATACCCTAGTTTTCAGACTTTCCCTCCTCAAACTTGAAGATAACAAGAAATAAACCTGAAAAAAAAATAAGTATCTTACTGGAAGTTCTCTTAGCTACCCAAAGGCACACTGAAATTATCACTTGTAAGGAGATAAGTGTATTCTTAGTCAAAGGTCAGTCTCCTTCCTTTCTGTGTAGAAAATAGTGGTGGTCTTATACTTTCAGTTACATAATGTTCTTAATGTTCATTGGAGGAGGATATAAACTGAGGATGGAATGAGAAAAAAGTTATTGCAGATACCGGATGAATTGGGTAGAGTGCTTTGATACCAAGCCCTATTAGAATTCAGGAATGTCTAGTTGAGTCACACCAACCTGAGCTGCCTATTCAGGTAGGTCACTAGATCAAAGAGCATTGATCCTCTGCTAGGTAGTTTGCCTCTGCTATCTCAGTCCCTCAAGAATTAAACATTTTTATTATGGAAGGATCTTGACTCAGAAAATTTGTGATGTGATTAAGTCAGATGATTAATAAATATTGTATCCTGGATCCAAAACCAGATATGATTCTTGATTTAAAAAAAAAAGTCTGGATACTACAGAAAACTCAGCTATAAATCATGTACAAAATATTCCACATTAAAGAGTGGAGACAAACTATGAGTAAATATAAAGTTATAATCAATACTAAAGTGCATCGAGGAAGCTAAAAACAGTGAAGGGGATATAATTATACAGTGAAGGGTGTATAATTTGTTGATTGTTACCTGCTATCAATTTCTTTTCCTTCTGCCAAAAACTGGTGGCATCTAAGCTGGTGAATCTAAGCTGCTATCATTCTCCAGCATGGGACTTAAGAAGGAACTACAACCTCCCAATACAGTGTGAGCTCCTGATAGACTCAGCATATCCTAGTTCCTACTCTGTATGGATTTTTTTTAAAGGAATAGTCATAATATCCCATGCAGGCCAAAAGGAATGGATAAACCCCAGAATTTGTTCGGGATCTACTGGAAGAAAGTTCTTTCCATCCTCAGTGTAATGCAGTTTGGAGTCTAGAATCACAGCAGCTATTTTTCTACCATGGAGTTAGAGATTAGAACTATTTTGAGCCAAGTACAGTGAAACAGAAGCAAGAACATGAGGATCTTTAGGGGGGTGTCAACACTGCAGAAAGCAAGAGAAAATGGATGCTTAATAACATGATTTGAGTGTTTAGATTAAGACTCTTGAAGTCATATCCAAGTATAAATATTTTATTCAGAAGCCAAAACAATGTCTTTAATGTGTAATCAGTGGGGTAAACTGGATTTTCTATCACTTGCAACCAAAGGGCCCTAACTGTTACAAAGGCTATGACTTATTTAAACTTGTTTACAGGAGAACATACTTTGTATTTCTATTGAGGTAAAATGAACAAGGTAAAAAACAACAAACGAGTCACTTAGGGTATAATCCCTACACTGATTTAGTTCTCAAGCAGCTCTTCATCTCTATAATTGTCACCTTAATCATCTTTGAAATCTGTAAAATTAATGGAGTTTTTCTGTTTCATTTATTCCTAAAGCAAATTTGCAGTGCAAATTCCTAATGCAAATAGACAGGTATGAAAGGAGTTTTGAAAGGATAAGAAACAAAGTCTTACGCAAACGAAAGTAACTCGCAAAAGCTGGAAACCTCTGATAGTGACTAGATACAGAATTTTTACCTGGACAATGTAAAAACTTAAAATTATTATATAATTCATTTAAAGGTGAGATCATTTGTAATTCTTCTTCTTAACTCTCAGTTTTTTGAGGAATGGTACTAGCCACCAGGGTTACAAAAAGAGGTAAAATATCCTCAGTAGGAGAATAGATGGGAATTCTTTGAACTATAATTACAACTTTTCTGTAAGCTCAAAATTATTCCAAAATCAAAAAGTTTAAAAAAAATCTCAGTTCTCTGCTCTGTTCTGATTCGTAAAAACAAACTTCTCCTGTGGAGAACTATAACTACATTTGGAAAATGTTGACAATATATAAAGAAAAATGCCTAAAATAAACAAAATACCTCTTCACCTGAGGCTGATGATAGAGCTACTGAAATAAGTTGAAATCAAGCTAATCGGAGCTAAAGTAAAGAGAGCACCAAGGATGATGACAGCACTTTTGAAGTATATTGTTCATTCAATAATATTTTTTCATTAGAGATCTGAAATTCCAAACACCATACTGAGAATTCTTTTGGGGTGGTGAAGGGGAGAGCATGGTTTCATCAGCAGCATCTGTGTAATGCATTCTTGATGGTAGGAAGAAACTCAGGTTATAGTCATGAACAAGGGAGCAAGCTAGCTAGTTATGCTAAAGTAGAATTAACTTCAAGTAGAGAACTCAGAACTTCAGTGTCCTTTCCTATATATTGCTGCCACCTAGTGATCAAATATGTCTTCAAAACAAGATAAGAAAGATCTAGATATTCCCAAATTGTTTGTTTATATGAGCATATTAAGGGTTCAGTAAGATTGTGGGGAGTAAATAAAGTCTGTTGAATAACTTCAAAAAACACATAGATTCTATGCAAGATGTATAAACTCTCTTCCTTAAAAGGCTTAAAATGTGTTGATTCACAAAATTGAGAGTAGTACACTATAGTATGAATAGAATGGTAATACTTATAATTTTGCTCTCACTTTAGTAGACTCTCAGCACAAATAGAAAGAACCACCATTTGTAGAATGTCTTCATCGTGACAGACTCTATTTTCAATATATGAAATTAAAATTCACACCTATTTTTGAGAAAGACATTGTCTTAATACATTAAACTATGACAAATCTGAATATAAGTGAAACTATAGTTATAGTCATAGTTAATATATAGTTAATATAAGTGAAGCTAAAGTTGTTTAATTTTACACAATTAATGAGTGATATAGACAAACTGGGAACTCAGGTAACTAATCCAAATTTGGTATATTTTAAACAAGACTGCGCTGATATAATGAGAATGATTTTTTAAATTATTATTAATGAAGTACCTTTCTTTTACATCCCTGTTTGTTCTTTCACAATATAGGTTTTCTCCCAGCAGGTGTGGTCACCATAGTTCCCCCCCCCCCCATTAAAGCACCCATATTCCACCACAGTCTGCCATAACATTGTGCTTTCCTCACCCCCTGTTTTCTTCCTTCCCTTCTCCCTACCCCTCCATCTGACTCAGATCTATGGTTAGCTCTCAAGGGTGTGTTTTAAAGTTTGGTTTTTTGTTTGATTTTTAAAATTTGGTTTCTCTATATTAAAAATATAAGATATTTAGCTTTCTCCTAGCTTACTTCACTTAGGATAATCCCTTCCAGTTCCATCCCTATTGCACCAAACGCCATAATTTATGTTTTTGACAGCTGAATAGTATTTCACATCTTCTTGATCCACTCATCTGTTCTAGAACATTTAAGTTTTTTCCATATGTTGGCTTATTGTAAGTAAGTGCTGCTATAAACATAGGAACGCAGGTTTCCTTTCAAATTAGTGTTTTTGTGTTCTTTGGCTAGATGCCTAGGAGTGGTATTACTGGGTCAAATGGTAGGTCCAATTTTAATGTTTTGCCTTATAGTTTTCCTTATATAGGTCCTTACCTAATTTTTCAAGTTTACCCCTAAGTATTTAATTTTATATTTAGAAAATCATAAAGACATCACTAATAAACGAATTGAAATAATAAATCAGTATAGTAGAGTGGCAGGTGACAAAACCAATACACACTAAAATGTTTTTATATGAAAACAATGAGTTAAAGGAAAGAAGTCAAGAAAACAATCCATTTAGAATTGCATCAAAAAGTACTAATATCTACAAATAACTTAAAGGAAGTGAAGACCTATACAATAAAAACTGTAAGACATTGTTAAAAGAAATAGAAGTCACAATGAAATGGAAATATACTCCTCTCCCATGGACTGGAAAATTAACATTGTCCAAATGTCCATCTCACCCAAAGCAATGTAAGATTCAATGCAATAACTATCAAAGTTTCAATATCATTTTTTCAAATAAATAGAACAAACATTATTGAAAGTCATATGGAACCACAAAAGATACCAAGTAGCCAAATCAGCCTTACAAAAAAACAAACAAAAATATAAGAATGGTGGTATCACATGCCCAGACTTAAAACTATACCACAAAATTAAAGTAATTAAAATAGTATGGTACTGAAATAAAAAATGGAAACACAGACCAAAGGAATAGAGCTATGAGCCCAGAAATAAACCCTCATATATATGGATAGTTATGGAGCCATGAATATACATTGGAGAAAGGACAGCCTATTCAACAAATGATGTTGGGAATACTGAACAGTCACAAGCAAAAAAGAAAGTATATGACAATCTCACATCTCACACAAAAATTAACTCATAATGTATTAAAGAGTTATATGTAAGATCTGAAAACATAAAACACATAAAAGAAAACATAGGCAAAACACAGCACTGGCATCAGCGACATCTTCGTGGTTTTATCTCTAATGCCTTTGTCTCTAATGGATTTGTCTCTAAGAGAAATAAAAGAGGATATAAGTAGGACTATATCACACTGAAAAGTTTTTATACCAGTAATGAAACTATTATTAAAATGAAAAATAGCTTTTTTGTTTTTTTTTAAATTTTTAAATTTTTATTCATATCTTTTACATTACTGTGTATTCCCCATAGATTACCCACCACCGATTCACCATGAACTATCACCATAGTCCCTTTGTGCTCTTTTCTCCCCTATTTTGAGCCCTTTCCCTCCCCCTCCCTTGCTGAATGTTGAAAGATACCTTTTTCAATGAGAGGAAATAATTAGCACACAATACATCTGACATTTCCCTGATATCTAAGACCTACAAAGAACTAATACAACTAAACAAAAAAAAGAAAAAAAAAACAAATCAAAAAATGGGCAGAAGATTTAAATAGACACTTCTCCAAAGAAGATATACAGAATGCCAACAGGCACATGAAAAAAATGTGGAATATAAAAAAACAAAACAAAGGGTTAGTCAAACAAAACCAATAATATACCCTAGAAATCTATTGATAAATTAAGGGGACCAGATGGGGTGGGGGTGGGTGAGAGCAATGTATGGTGGGGGAGGGCAATGGATTGTGGTAGGGGACTATGGGTATCTTAGTGGTGGGAATGCCATAACATCTCAATATAATAATTTTTAAATAAAACCAAGCAGGAAAAAAAAATAGGGAACTCCTGAAATCAAAAGCAGACTTTATGAAAAATATATCTGTAAATTAGTAAACTTCTGTATAAATTACTAAAGATAAAAGAGAAAGCAACAAATTACCAATCAGAAGTCAAAGAGATGACAGCACTACAGATCTTATAGACAGGAAAAAGGTAATTAGAGAATATTATAACAAATATTTGTCAATAAACCTGAAAAATCAGATGAAATGGATTAATTACATCAAAAAATAAAAAATACCAAAATTAATACAAGAAAAAAAATTCATTTCCCTGTATATCCGCACATAATAATAACTGCTGTCCTCCTTTCCAATATTCACATATTATTTTCACCTAGAAAACATATTGTCTATTTACTTGAATACACCTATTAATTTCATGTGTGCTAAAATATTCATTTATGAATAAATACTATTTTCTTTTGAAAGTACCCTATCTTTCTTTCATTTTCCATATTAATGGGATGAAATATGTTACTTGAGTTTCTGTCAAAGTTCTGTCTTAGTCTGGGGACCATTATTTTATTAATAGCACATCTGTTTCTCAAGAGATGAACCAAACTGATTTAGGAAGATTTCAGGAACTGACTTGATTTCACACCTCCAGATCCTTAGCTCTTCCTAGTGCTGATATGGCAGGAAAGAGAGGAGAAGTGATGTTTCCTGTTTTAACTTCAATCTGTTCCAACGCCAGAAAGCACGAGTCAGGGTGTGAAGTGAAAAGGGAAAATAGTAGCAATTTAGGAGGAAAATTCATTTCATTTCAATCACTTCAAATCACTATCTGAGCTTTGTTTCCTGAATAAGATACTTAACCCTTATTTTCTTCATTTTCCACCTCTTACATTTTAAAATCTGAATTTCCAGTATCATTACACTTTTCACTTCTTGGGACAGCTGACCCCTGATGACTTGTTTATGGTAACATCGACCTATAGGTGGAGTTCCTTAAGCATTCTGACCTGACAGGTGAGAATTTTTTCATATAACTATATGTGCTCATGTTTGAAAAACACTGATTCTTGCTACCACCAATCTGCATATCAAAAATGAATTACCTACTTAGAGTAAAGGTTAAAATTTAAATAAATTTCTAAGTACATGTTGTGCATTCATATTATAAATATACTGTAATCTAATAGTTTTACATAGTAAAAGCTTTTGTGTCCAGATGCTATTCCTGCTATATCTACAGTCTCACAAAGCTAGGCTCAGTGTATTCAGCCTGCTCCCAAACTCATAAATCAGTGGTAGGTAACCTACAGGAATATACAATAATAAAAAGATAGAAATCATTATATATATATATTAAAAAATAAAGTTGCACTGGGGAAAGCCAAAAAAAAAAAAATCTCTTCAAAAGTCAGTCATTTCTCTAAACTAAGTTCTTTCATTTTCCCTCTGACTACAGCAAAAACATACTGATTTCCCTTTCCTCTGAACAACTATACAATCCTGACTGTTTTTATCACATAAATTTCAGCACTCATATACACTCTAGTATTTATGTTATAGTGCTTTATAATTTTCAAAAATGTTGTCAATTAGATTGTGCTTCAACCAGTTTCTTTATCCTAACAAAATCCAGGATTGAATTGAGTTTCTCATACTCTATGCTAGCTGTGACTAAATAGAACTGTTTGCAAATTTATAATGTCTCAAAAGCATGAAGATAGACAGAAAACTTGGGAGCTGATATTTTCTGTTTCATTGCCTCTTGTGCACACTAATGGTTGCTGTGGGGAACAATAGTTTTGCTAGAGAACATTAGAAAAATTTAAATTGTAAATACTAGGAAAGTAATTATTCTGAAATAGTTTTTTAAAAATGGGACTTAAATAAAAAATATAGATAATTAATATAATGAATTTTAAACTGTGTTCCTTGGAGCATTGGTGTTCTCTAAAGCTATCTCAGGGACCTGGTAATGGAAGGGAAGGAGGCTATGTAGGTAAAGCTCAGCCTCCTCCAGCAGTCAAAGCCAGAATGACCCCACTGCAGATTGTTTCACATATTTAGGTTCTGTGGAATTTTTCTTCCATAAAAAGAAGCACAGCTGATTAAACCAATTGATCACTTTAAGAACCACTAATTTGAAAAAAATGCTTTTCTTTCAGAAATAAAGAAATTATAGGTCAGCTCAAATGTAACTATCTGACCTCTTGCAGCTTGACAGTAGCATACATGAGATGAGACAGTCAGGAAACACTTCTAAAGCACCGAGTGTTTGCACAGAACCTCTAAATACTCTCATACATCCACATGCAGCCTCCACTTTCAGGATAAACAGTTCTTACCAAGAACTTGTTGAGTGATTAGATTATCAAGAAAAGCATTTATTGCACCAATGCTTTCCTGTTCCGTAGAGATGCCAGTGTCAGTTTTAAAAAGAGTGAAGACTGCATGGCATTTCTTTAATTAGATTAATTTCTTTCAAAGAGATTAATCCAAAATGCCATATGTGCTTTAGGTGTTTATCTTTCCTTCTCTAAACTGGCACATTGAAGGGAATATCTAGTACAGTTCATGAGCTAAGGCTGGTTTCTACACAGAGGAAGCCACTTGAGGGCACCAAAGCCATTGCTCTCATTCGCTATCTCTGGAGAAGCCTTGGCTTCCCATCTCATTGTAAAGTTAGAGGAAGTGGGTGGGGAAGCCCAAGGTCTGGGAAAATGACCATAATAATAGTACCTTGTGTTTATATAGCACCTTTCTTCAATTAGCTCAGCATGTTTGGATATGATTATTCAGCTGGGAGCTTCCAGTTGTGGGAAATGAGGCACAAGGCAAACACGTGGCCTAGGTGGAACAGAGGGTGAGACTGATTCTTATTCAGTCCAAATGCTCATTCATTATTTTTACTCTAAAAAGCTGATGTGACCTTTCCTGGCCATTTCCTTAGAAACAATAAGCTGAGCAGTTAGAATCCCAAACTTAAAAATATTTAATGGAAAGATTCACAAGTTCTACTAAGGAAAGAAATCACGTTCTTGAGAGCCAAGGAGGGAAGAATTAAATAAAATTATTTTCAACTATATAAATGTAGTTACAAGGTGGCAAGTTGAATGTGCCATTTTCCAAAGCATGTCATGAAAACATCATAACTCAAATAACCCCAACCTCATTTTACTTTTATTCCTCAGCAAATCTACTCAATGTTGTATTACAAATCATCTTTTACCTATCTACTGCCAAAAAAAAAGACAAAAAAGAAAAGAAATTGAACTTGTATTAAAAAGTCTAAACTCTTTTCCAAAGAAGAAATATTATTTCAGAGTCTAATGTTTTAATTAAATGTGCCAACATGATTTAGTAGAAAAACAATGACAGAACATTTGACTAATAGACAGTTAAGTCTGTGACTTAGTCATCAACTAAAAAGATTGTATAGTGAGAGTTTCCAATGAGAGCATTTACCATGACTGATGTGTAATGCATGATTAAGATGCTTTCTTCCTCCAGAATCATTTGGAATATAAACTTAAGAGAAGATAAATTAAGAGGTCACTGAGTGGCTTCCTATTTACCACATCAAAAACAAACAAAAAAAACCCCAAAACTTCTGGCATCTTCATTTTCAAATTTCTTGATTAGTAGTACTTCTCAATCAGGAAAAATCCACATCATATTAAGTTAAAAAATAACTTTTGTTTTGGAACTTCCTTATGATAATTTTCCTCCAGAGTCCTTCCATGTGAACATTCAAAGTGCAAACTTTACCTGAAGTTATTAAGGAAAATACTTTTTTTCAAAATATGAGAAATTTTCATATTTTAATATAATTTTACGAGAATAACTTAGAATATTGTTATAGTCCAAATCAGTTATCTTATTTACTAGGATTATATCTCATGACACATGTATTACATATTTATTAAAATACACAGCACATTTTAACTGGAGTTATTTGATTTTTGTCATTCCATGTAATTTCTGTCTCATTCCTGAAGGCAGTGAGATAAATGAGAATTTATCTCATTCATCCTTATGTCTAGTAGCATATGTAAGACTGACAACTAATAAACGAATGAATGGATAGATACATAGATGTTTAAATGTTACTATAGGGTTGCTCAAGGACAAAGCAAAGAAATAAAATGGAAAATGAATGTGGGTGAAAACTTTAAGATCAACTACATTTAGGCCATTGGGAAAAGAAAATAAGTCAGAGAAAATTATAATAAACAATCGGATAGCTAGGGAGAGAGACCATTAGTATTTTGTGTCATGGAAAACAAAGAGGAACTTTCAGAAGTTTGGGTTGGCAATAGTGTTAAAGGTTAAAAATTATAGGAAATGTGGTAGTTATTAGACCTGTCCATAAATATGCCAGCTCTCTCTTCTTTGGGGTACATTAAACACTGTGTTTCCCTGACTTGTTTTGACTAATGAAATGTGATTGGACGTGATGGTATTATTTTCCATTGAAAGCTTGCAGAGCCAATAAGAACTTCCCTGTGTTCTTTTTGTTTGCTCTGCCTTTGTGAGTAAAGGTTTGTAATGGCTGCTTCAATACTTGGGACTAAGACTAAGGACACTGATCTTGAGCAGCCCCCATCAACCTGTAAAGGGCACTGAACGTGAGTGAAGAAATATATCTTACTTGTTTCAAGACATGGATGGTGGAGTTGTTTGTTACTGCAGAATAAGCTAGCCTAGACTGATGTGGAGACTAAGAAAAAGTAAAAACTTTGTTATTAGATAAAATAATCAGAATTTTAATTTTATAGTTCTAGGCAGGAAATACATATATATTTTAATGAATATGTATTATATATATTTAATGTATATATAATAGTATGTATGTTATATACATGTATACATATGTACATATATGTTATATATGTATATAATGTGTATATAATATAATGTATATATTAATATTTAATATATATTTATATATATATTTAATGAATCACTGATAAGAAGTCATGGTCCAAAAGTGCTGACTATCCATTTAAAATATATAACAGAATCATGTCTCACTCATCCCTATTAACATTTATTTTGAAAAAACACTGTAAGGAATATTAATATAATAATGGGAGAAAATGTATGTTGACACTAGAAACACGAGAACAGTTTCAGCAACATGCCAGACATACTCTAACTAGAATTGATAAAGAATAACTGAAATATACCTGTAAGAGAGACAGGACTGAGGTTATCACTGGGTGTCCTCCTACTTACCACATAATAAACATCAGAGAGTGAAGGGAGAGTGACCATTAATTAGTACTTTGTCACATGGAAAACACAGGAAATGTTATCCAGTAATATGAATAACACGGAGCTCACGATCTAACAGAACTACAATAACATTTTCTAGTGTAGAAAACACACTGTAAGTAAAGAAGTCTCTGGGGACAATGTGTAAAAACCTATTTTCTATCTTACCTACTTCTAGGGAAAGTTGAGACTTCTTTGAAGTCACAACTTGAGTTGCTAAGTGATGAACAAACTAAAGTGTAATATTCCATTGGCCACAAAGGTTAGTTAGAGAGATGGTCCCTTGCTAAATTACATTTAGATTGCCAAAATGCTCATAAAATAAATTTTTGGCACAAAAGCAAACATACCTACACAGGATACAGTCTTCGATTTTTGCCCAAGGTGTGAGATATATGATCTGCAATGTTAAATTCTCACAAATCTATCATTTCCCCATATCTTTTCTGGTATCATTGAGTTACATTTGGGTCTAAACTACTATGCAAAAGCACCCATCTCAACTCTCTGAACCAGAAAAAAATTATTATCTTTTTCTGTAAGATTAGTAAATGGAAACGTTATTATAAATAATCAGTAAGTAAATATATCTGATATTAATACAGCTACCAGAAGAAGAAAATTTTATAATATTCCTAAACTTTCAAATAAAAATATTGCATCTATGAAGTTAGAAAAAGGGAAAACTCACAACAGAAAAGAAGCTTGATTACTACACACATATACAAAAAAAATACAATGGGAGCAATGAACTTCTTAACATAAAGTTTTCAAAGTAGAATACATTTAGTAATTTACTTAGGGACATCAAAGTAGAATAATAAAGGCATAAAAGTTAAGAGATAATCAGAAATATAGATAAAGAATGTTAAGTTTAGCCATGAAATTGGAAGTTAAAAGAGAATGAATGAAGAGAAGGCATCATATGATAAAGAAGGGAGAAAACTGTCCTAATTAAAGAATATTTCAATACATAGATGCAAAGGGTTACAAAATAAAAATTAGAAATTTAACGGAAAAAATACCAATATCAAGCAATACTTTGCTGCTCATTATGGGAAATTCCAAAAATTTCCTAAAATAAAAGATATTTCATCACTATCAGTCAGAAAAACATATGAACATTTATATACAAAGAAAAGGGAAACAGTATCTATGCTTAATTTATGAAAGAAGAAATACATGTACTGGCTATTTAAATAGCCAAGAATTGAAGCAGGAATGAAAATGTCTTACTTACCACATTGAAGTAAACTGAAATAGTATGAAGCTTGGTGTATTAAAAGCACTTGGAAATAGTCACTGGAACATTTTTGGGGGGAGTATAAATCATGATAAACTTGTTGTATGACAAGTGAGAGTTTAAAGTCAATATGTTTTTTGTGAACTTGTTTACAAATTTTTATTTCCTAGAATTTCCTAGAATCAAAAGGGAAAAAATATGTGTAAGTGAAAACATCTAACCACAAGAGTATTCAGTAGATTATATACATACATATATATGTGCAAATGTATATGTATATGTGTTTGTGTGCGTGTGTATAGATAGATAGATGGATAGATAGACAGACTGTCATCAAAACAAATTAAATATATATAATTTGACTTTTGGGTAAAAATAGCACTGTTAGTTGTACATGCTTAAATGAATAGAAAAATATTTGCAAAATTAAAAGGAAACATGTTTTGACCTCTATAAATGATGTATTTTAAGCTTATGTTTTTATCTGCCTAGAAAAAAAAGTCAATGTGTTCAGATTTGGTTTTTGGGTAAGCTCTCCTAAGCAATCAGCCCTCTTTATCATGGGAACCAGGCACAGTCCTCCTTATCCCCAACTAACAGACTTCAGTTCTCTATCAGTCCACTGAATTATTCAAACAAGTAAATCACTTCCTCCTATGAGAACCAGGGTTCAGCCCAACCTCTTTGGGTACAAAGCCTCCCATATCCCCTGGTTGTTCATTTTGCCCTGAGTAGCCCCTTGTACCCATGGGTCTCTGGAGTGTCCTCTGGACTTTTCACCAAAGAAGTGATGCAGAAGGAAATTAAAAGATGAAAGGTTCAGGTGAAATAGAGGATTGATGGAACAATGCCCTAGAAAGAGGACCAGCTAGTGGACTAACAGATAAATTATTTTTGCCGAGAAAGAGTACTTCAGACTATTAATTAGAACAAAAAGAGAATAGAATGGGTGAAAACTCAGCTGTACTCTTACAGGATAGTTTTCGTCTTGTTAGTAGAGTAGGAGGCAAGGAGATCTGCTGAGCTCCAGAGGCAGGCAGTGATAAGGGTTGGGGTTTAAGAAGTAATGAAAGTGGAGACTTAAATAACCATTAGGATATATTTTCTTAAAAGTGGCATAATTGCCAACTAATAGTAATTTCAAGGCTATTCATTATCTTTTATAAAGAGGCTGGAAACAGGCAATTCCAGGATGAAGTTTAGGAGTTCAAAACACTACATTACAGAGTTATCAACTTTGAAACACCCTCAACATTCTAAAAGTGCTAGATTACAGATCTAAGCATCACAATTTCATATAACATCTTCAAAGAAGGGAGAAGGGGATAAAAAGAAAATTTCTCCTTACCATGTATATAAGGAAATTGTTTCTAGAAGCCACCATATCTAACACATTGGCCAAAACTGGTCAGGGGTTAACCTAGAACTAGTAGCTTGCAAAGGAACTGAATTAACATGACTGGCTTAGAGCAAACATTGTTTTCACTCTGGAACTGAACATTTTGTTCACTGAATAAAATTATTTGCTTGTTTGTTTGTTTGTTTGTCTGTTTTGACAAATAGCGTTGGGGGAAGTAATTCATGTCAAGCAATTTATAGGTATTGCTTAAGGGAATATAGAAGAATGGCTGTGAATAAGGTCATAAGGAGAACCATAAAACATGAATGAAAAGATTATTAGGTAATATCAAATATATATATATATTAAATATATATATATATATACACACACACACACACACACATATATATTCTCATGGATTTCAAGCTAATTTCCTGACCTATGCAGGCATAAGATAATCCTCTTGGGGAGGGGGGGGGAAATTTAGCTTACACCTTTTTCCCCTAAGGCCTTTCCTTTCTTCATTCCTTCTTTCTTTTCTTCCTTTTCTACTATTTTTTCCTCTTTCTCTTCCTTACTTGACTAGGTTGTACATTTATATACTAGAAATTTTGAAAATAAAAAAAGGTTACAAGGGAAAACAAGTCACCCCTTATCCTTGAGACCCCACTATCCTGTTCTCTCACTAGAGACAACTCTATTATCAATTTATTATCTATTCTTCCACAAATATTTTACTCATACTCATGTGTCTTTTTTCAATCTATATGTCATCACATGATACATAATCTTCGATACCAGGTTTTTTTCACAAAATATATTTTTATAGGTCATTCCCTCTCCATATATAGTAGGCTGTCAATATTCTCCCAAGAGAGGTCATATTATCCCATTATATGTCCCTAATGTCTGCTACCAATGTTTTCAATCATTTGCTTTCATAAACAATGCACCACTATAAGAACCTTGTGTACATTCAGTTTTAGCCATATGCAAGCATATTGTTGGCTAATTCTTAGAAGTGAAATTATTAAAGTCAAGGTGCCTGTTTCCCCATACTATTACAAATACTATGTTAATAAATTTTGATCTCTACTAATTCATAATATTGATTCTCATTGGAATTTTAATTTTATCTTATTATGAAAGATACTGAACTTTAACAAATAAGGTTAAAAGTTCTTTGTATTTCCTTTTCTTTACAATATGTTATTTCTGTATTCAAGCCATCTTATAATGGTTGTAGGACATTTGTTAAATTAGAGCAGCTAAGCACCCATCTTATATTCAAGTGAACATCTGATATCATCCTACATAGACCCATTCTCAACCCTAATGCCACAGCAATTGATTTAGGAAGTAAATCTGTTTAGCTTCTGACCTATTTAAATACTCTTAGTGACTCATTGTCAATAAAAATAAACACCATAAAATGGTAGTACAAAATTCTCCAGGATCTGGCTGTTATTTATCTCTTAATTCTCAGTTTTAGTCATCAACTATTTCACACTTCCCACCCCTGCAACACTGAATTGCTTCACACACCATGCTGCTTTCCCAATGCTGTATTCTATTCATAAAATCCACTTCTCTTAGTCCTTATTTCAGCATTTCAATCACCGACCTTACTTCCTTTAGCCTTCAACACAGACTTCTCTGTAATAGATTTTGCTTATCCTCTATAGTCAGTTAAGTCCTCTAGAAATTACATCCCCCTCTAACCTCTTCAAATACAGTTTGGTTCCACTCTTTACACATGCAAACTGTCTGTTGTAAACTTTAAAGCTATTAGATTATATGTCAGTCTCTTCATGGATTCTATTGTATAAATCTTTTAATTTCTAGAGTGCAACATATGTCTAAGACACATAGGTACTCAATAGTATTTATTAAATAAATAATTGTATCCATCAAAGAAACTAGAACAACACTCTCCAGAGATAAAGAATTTGAAAAAACAAGGGAGAATGAAACAGAGGCAATGGTATACTCTTCTTAACTACTTCCTACATTTCACCATACACACCACTGTACACATGTGTTTGATTGGAGCATGGCTGTATCAATAGTCAGTGGAGATTAAGGCTAAAACTGAGGATGCACACCCATCGGTCTATGTGTGTTTTCCAGAGGTTATTGAGATTGCAGAGCACATGATTTAAAATTGCACAAAAATCAACTGTTTCAGAGTGTGATAAGGTACTATCAGAGCCTGGGAAGGCTCATGCCTTTCCAGAAATAAGAAATAGTCTCATATGAGATAAACTAGTCTAATAAGTCATGATGGTAATAACCATGATCTCAATAAGGTAATTGGTATTTTGAGCAGTTTTTTTTTATTTTAGGTTTTTTCCACTGTTAAGATGACTGAACTATTTGCAGACAACAAACAAAATTACAAATGAGTGGGCAAGTATAAGATAAAGGCTCTTCTCAGCAGATGAAAGCCATATCTCAGGTAAGGACAATTCACGCATACTGTTTTGAACAATCAGCCAGCACTTACTGGATATCGGTCAGATCTCTTTACTCAGGTCGAGGGTCCCAGAAACTTGGAAGAATTATGGAAATCATGTGTTCCCTTCTCACTGTGTTATCATGGATTCAGCAACAGGAGAAGACATTTAATTTAAAACACTGGGTCTCAAGCTTCTCTAAGTTATTTAATATCACTGAACTTTTGCTGAAAGCAACAAAGAGAAAAGAGAGAATCCCCAAATTCACACAAGTGCCTAGTGTGCTACATTGTAAAAGGAATACATTTCTAAATCCTGACCTGAGAAAACAACCATTTTAAGTAGAGTACCTGATTATAAGAGAGAGAAACACAACTGAAATAGACTTAAGAAAAACAAATTGTAGAGAAGAGAGGTTTTGTTTTATTTCATGTGTATGGTTTTAAGACTGCTGAGACTTCTATACTCATAGTTAAACAACCAAGGAACTATGATGTTCTGGTTCTCAGACAGTGAAAACCAGGGACCTGATAGCAGCACTAACCCTATCCCCAACCTCAGCTACTCTCAGCCTCACAGGGGGATTTTTTCTTAATATAAGTCAATGTCTTCACACAGTAGGAAATATTGACTCTAACAGCAATGGGTTCATCATCTCACAGATTCAGACCAGAGAAAATAGAGTTCTTTCTCCACAGTCCCAATCTAAATTATTTCCCAAACAGAATCCAATTAGACAGACTCAGCTTGAACCATATGCCTACTACATGGATAAATCACCAGGACCAGGGGAGCAATTACTATGATTGTCCCAAGTTTATTCATACAGTCCTTTAGCTAATCACTGAGCTTTGACAAGCTGGTGCCAAGGGGCACAGAGATGCTCCATGAGAACTACTGGGCTGGAGGTAGAGAAGAGGGACTGTCAACATCAGAAGGAGGGATTTAAGTAGGGAAAAAAGATATCATCCTCAGTGACACTGATTTTATGGAACATTATGTTCCCAGTTTCAAAAGTTCTCTTGAACTTTATGAACTTGCAAGTTGAGGACCTCCTATATCTGAATAATTACTCAAGGGGAAAAAAAGACAATGGTTATGGGAGAAAGTGCATTATGTCATTTATCATCTGTTTTCCCTGTGAAGAACAGGCGTGGCTTTCCTTTGAGTTTCTGGTCTTTCCAATGAGGTTGCTTCCTCAGTTGATAGGCCAAATTCATTGCCCTTGAGGTCAAAGACCAATGTCAGCCAGATTGTCAGCATTAATAAGAACATGTGTAATAAATCTCTCCTGTCCTCTGAGGATTAAAATGAGAAAAATCTAAAATTTTAATAAATCATAAAATGTATGGCTAATCTTATTCACAGGCCAATATTTACCACATGTAGAATAAAAGTTTAAATTAACATCATCATACAGTGTATATATCTTCTCTCTATATTTTACTGTAATTCTAAAATGTTGCCTTGAGGGTCACGTTAAGATACTCGTTAAGCTGAAATTTTTAGAGCAATTATTCTTATAGTACATAGACATATTTTGGTTAGACAAATACTGCATAAAAACAATATAGTGTGCAATATATTTTTATCTATTAATGTCAAAATAATATGAAGGAATACATTTCAAAAGTAATCCTTATCTTACTTGACCACATAGCTCTGGACTCCAGCACCTGGGTAACTCATCATTTCTGAGAAAGACCTATAGGAATACAATGAAGGAAAAGTTACTCAGAGATTTTTGGCAGAGAACTCTGGAAAGAATTTTTAAAAGTCATTTCATGCAATTATTTTACAAATGTTAAAAAAATAAGAAATCAGTACATGGAAATTTTTCCAAAATGCAAAATCCAAATCCAATAGTCACAACTGAAATGTAGTTCATAGCAGCTACCAGATTTCCAGCAGCTTCTTAAGGAAAAGCACTAGAAAATAAAGTTTTTTTATTTTTGCTTGTAAATTAAAAGTGTCCTCCTATGCTTTTTTTTTCCTTTCCCCTCAGTGTGGAAGAATGTAAGATTTCATAACCGCAGACATTCAGCTTGCCTTTGATTGAGTCACTTTATGCAAATGTTTCACTATGCAGAAAAATGAAGATTGGGAAAGAAAATACTCTTCCTATTGTTGGTGTTCTTCATACAGTCACTAGAGCATTTGAGGTGACAGCATGATCATCAGAAACTGTCATGATTTGTGATTTAGCCATAACCATTCACTTTGCGAGTTGTTGTACTAAACAGTTTTTGTATCAGGAACACTTTATGTAACCAACGTTAAATAGGTCAGACTTCTTCAAGTAACCTTCAACATTTACTGGAACTGATCTCAGACTTCCAGCTTAGAGGAAACAGGTTACAAACCTTGCCCTGTCTGTCTTCAACCTTATAAAATGCTTCTGTGGGATACAAATGTTTTGTTATTTTAGCTGATGGTGAGAAACCCACTGAGATTTTTATCTGCTTTGTTGCAAAACTAAATTTAGCCTCATTGGGATAGTTTACTTTGGCCCTAAATTATTTCCTTTAGTCAGATACTTTTAACTATCCAACTCATCCCATTGGCATGGATAAAGTATTAAATGGAATAACAGATTCATGAACTCATGTGACTACCATTAATTCAAAGTGAGATTTGACCTCTGGGAACTAAAAATGAACTTAATTCATAGAGTTAATGGTAACTCTTATAGTTGAATTTTTAACAATTGTCCATTGTCCATATACATCACCTTTAACTTCTAGTCAGACATCTTATTTTCCACAAGTTTAGAAAGTATGTTAAGAGAAATATGGAAAGTGCCCAAAGGAATGAGTGTTTTGAAACTTATTTGTTTTTATTTTTAATGAAGAGAGGCAGTGATTAAGTGGGATTCCTATATCTCAGTGTTGATTTCTCATATTTTGGTATTTTTCTTTTTTTTATAACTAGCTAGATTGGACAGTGAAAGAAATAAAGGGAAAATGATACCAAAATACAGGTCAGAAACTTCTAGTTCCAACCCTCACAAAAAGGCATATATCAACCAGAAAAACTTCTTTCAGCTATCTGAGGTCTAATTTTCTATTTGTGCATTAGCTATAGCTGTCATAATAAAGAACTATAACAGCATCATTTACTATGTATTAATTCAATAATTATTAATTCACTATAAAGTATACTGCCTGATCACAAAGTCCAGTGAAAATACGTTGATGCTTGGAATGGCAGTTGCCATGAAGTAGTTGGGAAATATCCCTTTTATTTCATGGCCTGTTATTTTGGAGTCCTTAATTTATGGTGCGTATGTGTATGGAAGAGAGAGAACTTAGAGAAAGCCTGAAAGGTTGAGGAAACAGATTTAGAAAGGATTTATATCATTTTTGTTCATACTCCACAAACTAAAACTTGATTATATCTACAGAATGGATAACCTACATCAACTCAGAAAACTGGTGATAAAGTCAACTCCTAACATGTAAGTTGAGTTGAAATGATGGACATGTAACATCATCAACACAAATATAAAGTGAATGGGGTTAAATGAGTTACAAATTCCCCTCTAAGAGTCCATCATTTAGTGAATAAAGAGAACATGTAGAGTAAGAGGCAAGAAAGGCAGACCTCAATCAGAGTTACAAAGAGCAGCATGGGTCACTAAACTGTAAAACCTGGGGGGGAAAGAACCATATGCGATACTTCTCATAATTTCCCACACACTTATATGTAATTCATGGTCACCAATTAATGTTTGCTGTTGATAACACTGGAAGCTGATGGACTTGAAGGTGCGATGAAACTGGTGAGAAGATAGAAAGAAATGTTGGAGACTCTTAAAGACAAGCTATTTTTACCTTAATATTTGATCACTAGCCAGTCTTGGGATGCACAAAAGAAGTCAATATGGAACCACACACTCACATCAAAAGAGAGCATCCCCGTCCATGCTTGCACACACATCTTTATTTCTGTTGAAGCACCCGAGTCGCACTGCCAGTCCTGGCCTGCAGTGTGTATATCATAATAGTGATGCATTTGCTTGTGAGGAAAAAGCCTACTAACCGCCTTAAAAACTTAGAGTTTTGTATTGCATTTATTTGTTGGTGGTGGTGGTGTTTTGTTTAGTTTTGAGATGAAAAACAAACACTTGCGGATCAAAGAGTCTTGTTTTTGTGGGGAGTTTTCCAGAATCCATAAACTATCCATGAAGATAATTCTTCAAACACACAATGATTTCAACAAAATAAAACAAAGCTGTTGGACTTTTGCCCTACGTTGTTAGGGACAAAGGCGTGTCTCTCAATTAGAAAACCCTTTGCTATAGCCTAGCCCCATGACTTGAGGTTGCCTGCTGATTTATATCAGTTCTGATGCCAATTTGAGCCTGGTCTTAAACTGCAAAGGGACAGTGTCACATCTTAAAAACTACTCATACTCTCAAGCCAGTAGAGTAACAGGGATCTGGAAAATTCAATAGTTTATTAAACAGTACTTATTTTATGCCAGTCACTATTCTAAGATATTTGTATGTATTAATGCAATTAATCCTCCCTTTGAAAATACTATTTACAGGTGAAGAAATGAGGAACAGCAAGTTGAAATATCTTAAAAAAAAAAAAATAACACCCCTGAAAAGAAGTAGAGCCAGGAATTCTAACTCCTATGTTTTGATTTCAAAGTTCTTAAATTGCATCACATGTTGCCATGATATCAAATACCACAGGCAGCATCTTCAACAACAAAAAACTCTGAACTGAGAAGGAATTTTTTTTTAAAGAAGATGATGTATCCACCCTGGAAATTAGAGGATAAAGAGTTATATTCTAATTGCTGACTTTCTAAACATGTCTTCCAGCATCTATCACATAACGAGCTTGGAAGTCATCACTCCCATATTTACAACAACAAAATGAACAAACTAAAGGTCAGTAACCCTTTTTTGGACCTTTCAGAGAATGGAAGTTGCAGAGAAAACTGCCAGATCTGGACAGAGAAGGGACTTCAGTGAGTAGGTTCTGAGACCTGTTTACCTGCAGAACAGAAACAACTAGGATCGTAACTGGTACGGACTCTTAGATGGTAATTTCGAGAAAGTGCCACAGACAGTTGGTTTAGCCTGTGGGGGACTAATGTGTGGCGGCTGCAGTCTTATGAGGAGCCCACACTTTCATGGACTTTACCTCCAGGAAACCCACAGGTCCCCTTGGTGAAGAACTGACAAAGATTTTCTCCTGTTTCTTGCAGGAAAAAAAGGAAGCGCAACCATGAAATATACCTAAAGAATTCTCCATAACAAAGGCCTATTCTCCAGGGGAAAATAAAACCTCAGTGACCTTTATCTTGCCCAAGAGAAGGCCATTTTTCATGCTATCTGCCTCTAACCTTCACAATTCAATTAAGGGGCCCAGCAGATGTTAAGAAACACATGTGAAGGCACATAGTTCTGAGCCCATCAGGTGTCAGATAGTTGGTCACCATAAAGTCTGAACTTTGTGAACCTAGAATTACAAGAAAATCTGTAAATACCACTTCAAAGCTCCCTTGCATGTCTGAAGAAAGAACACATCTGCCTGATTCTTCAAGGAGCCTTGGAAGAAATACAACATCTGCTTCATGTTCATTTGCACTGAGGTCCAGGTTGTTCAAGGAAACTACAAAGGTCAGCAAATTGGCAAGGTGGTCCAGGTAGATAGACAGAAATATGTCATCTGTCTCAAGTAGGTGCATCAGGAGAAGACTTTTGACACAAGTGCTCATGTGGACATTCACCTGAGCAAGGTACTGGTCACCAGGTTAAAACTGGACAAAGATAGGAGAAAAATTCCAGAATGCAAAGCCAAGACTGATATAAGGAAGAACACAGAGAGGACATGCACAATTGAGTATAATATATTGTACAACCACAGTTTAACTGTAGATCTTGAGTTTAGTGCACATACATATTTTGTACCTTTTCAAGATGTCTGGAAAGTTTTATTTACTTCTTTTTGTGCTATTGATCTGTGACTCTAAAGATATTTTGGCAATATTGATTCATAATTATGTGAATAAAAATTAGAAATGTCTCCTCAAGAAATATTTTTAAAAGGAACATTTGCAAAGGTCACAGCCCAGGGTCTACTAAAAAGAAAGAGATTTAATCACAAGATTACAAAATGATTCCCCTCAGCCCCACTTCACATTACTGTCATGAAATCAGGGCTCCAGTTTAGTAGCAGTGGAGCAGCTGCTAAGTTTCCAAGATATTGAATCTCTCTGAGGAGCAGTACTTAGGAAAATCCAAACTCAACAAGAAAGAGTAAAACAAGGACATTAGATGCACTTGAAGACTCTGGGACCAGTCTACAGTAAACATTAGGCACAATTCACTCCTATACAGATTAACGCAAACCTCACACTGAAGGTTAGTTGGTTCATTTCCTACTTTACAATTCATAACAGAAGAGTCTTTCAACAAAAAATTTTAAGAATGTTAAAAGGTAAGAAAAATACAGTCTGAAGAGACAAAGCAAATATCAGTTCTAAAAAGATTTACCAGAGATGCTGGAATATCAGGCTGGGAGTTTAATGTAACCAGGATTAATATGCTAAGGACTCTACAGGAAAAAGTGGACAGGGTATAAGTACAAATGTGTAATATAAGCAGAGATGAAGATTTTAAGAAAGATCAAGATGAAATGGAAGAATCAAAAATCTCTGTGGCAGAAATGAATAATGGCTCTGATGGTCATCATTGCACTGGACATGGCTGAGGAAAGAATCAGTGAACTTAAAGATAGGTCATGATATCTCGCAAATCATTAAGAAGTCAAAAAGATGATGCAGATAATAAAAGAAAAACATTCCAAATCATATATCTGATAAGGAATCTATATCTAGTAAGGAGCTTAACTGGTGGTCAAAAAAAATGAATGTTTACATCTATCTGGTATTTGTCTTTCTCCTGACTGAGTAGTCCGGTTAGCATTCTTTTAGTAGTTTATCTCTCTCTTTTTGCATTTTTCTACAGCAGTGTGAAGAAATGCCTTCAACACTTTGTTAGATGTGTAATCAGCTAAATACTCAAGTTCATTGTTGCAACTTCTACTTGCTGACCAACAGAACAAATTCAGACCAGTTCTCTGCCACTTTATAATAAGGATCATCTTTCCTCCAGTTACACTGGTCAACAGTGAGATCATAGCTGACTTTAAAAAGCCCTAATCTGTAGTACCTCAGTGTGCTGAACATGAATATAAGCCTGAAATTTTTTATTAGCTCTCGTTTTGAAGATATTTCATATAATTCATTTTATATGTTTCACCATGTAAATTTATCCAGTAGGACTGCAACAACATCCTAAACCAGCCTAGAATGATGTAATATTGCATCGCATTGCATAATACCATCATGCACACATCATTCAGAGTTGATTGTATCATTTTCTGATGCAATGCAATACTACTGCCAGGCAGCTGCTGAAGTAAGTTGACGTCAGTAGTGCACTCTATAAAGCCATATCGGAAAGGTTGAGTATTGAAAAGATTTCAGACTTTGTGCGAGACAGTTTAACTACTGTTCCATAGAACTGTTATTATTTTATCCATTTAGGCACAATACAGAACAGTAATGCCTTGAAAGTGCGTTAATAGCATGGACAATTTCTGCTCTATTTGTGGGGAAGTGACATTTGCCAACCAGAAGAAAAGGATCACTTCTCAAGTGAAGAAGGCTTATCATCTTTACTTTGCATGCAAGGTTGGTGACCAAGACAAGCCTTGGGCCCTGCATATATGCTGTGCTACATATATAAAACATCTTTCACAGTGGTTAAGTGGCAAAAGACCTTCAACGCAGTTTGCAGTCCCCATGGTGTGCAGAGGGTCAAGCAACCACAGAAAAGACTGTTACTTTTGCTTGGTTCCTCCTCTTTCTGGCAGAATAATGAAGCAAAAGAAGTTGAGAATAGTCTTCCCAAACATTCTGTCTGCATTGAGATGACCGGTTCAAAAACTTGCTGCAGGGTGATGTGAAACAAGCATGGAATGCTTTTCACCTAGTGTCTACAAACTTTCTTGGGAACGTTAGGGCAGAAAACTACAAGGAACTAGTATAAGACATGCTGATGCAGTATCAGAAACTTGGCTGCAATATGTCTCTAAAGATCCATTTCTTTCATTCCCATCTGGATTTCTTCCCTGAAAACTGTGATATGGTTAGTGATGAATATGGCGAATGTTTTCATCAAGATATTGCATCGATGGAACAAAGATACCAAGGAAAATGGTCCACTAGAATGCTGGCTGACTACTGCTGGACACTCCCCAGAGATGTTCCTGAACAGCTGTACAAGAGACAAGCAAAGAAATCTAAGAAGTAGTCTATGACTTGATTTTTTACAGGTATTAACCGTAGGCCTATTACTATTGGCATGCATTTTGTGATGTATACATCAATTTATTGCAGATTACAAAAAAACTAGAGCCAAAATTATAATTTGACTGTCATATTCATATTGAGTACATACAAATTGGTAAGAAATGACTAAGTGTATTTCAGTAACATGACTTTTGTAAAAATTTGTTGACCAATCATTGGCATGCATTTTGTGATGTAAACATCCATTTATTGCAGGGTCAAAAAAAAAACCTAGAGCCAAAATTAGAATTTTACTGTCATATTCGTGTTGAACACATACAAATTGATAGTAAATGGCAAATTTTATTTCAGTGATATGACTTTTATAATAATTTTTTGACCAGTGTTGTTAATAAATACTTCTCAGTTCTACCTGCGATCTCATCCAGGAGCACCTATAATATTCATATTTCTACAACAATCTTTTCAAGGTAAACTTGACATTTTCTATCAATTGCCTCAAAATTCTTCAAGTCTCTATTCATTACCAAACCCCAAGCCCACACCCACATTTTAAGGTATCTGTTACAGCAGCCCCCCACCCACTGTTACCATATCTGCATTAGTTTCCTGGGCTGCCATAACAAGGTACTATCAACTGGGTGGGTTAAACGACAGAAATTTGTCTCAAGGTTTATTCCAAAACTGGAAATTATCAGTCAGTCAGTCAAAAGATGAGAGAAAAGAGATTAGATACATACATTTTACAATAATGTGACTAAGAGAAAAATAATTACAAACATCACATATTTTAATCCAACTATATCACTAATCACTAACGGGATTTCTGTTTTTTAAGCCACCTAGATTGTGGTTCTTTGTTGCAGAATCCCCAAGAAACTAACACACATTAACAACTGGAATCTACAAAAAGAAGGAATAGTTGGGAAGTTTCTTTGCACAGATCACCAAGGTTGCAGCTGGACATCCATTTGCTAAGTTGACTAAGCATGTGTATAGTAGAGTCAATCAACCCTTTTAGCAGAAACAAGTCCAACTTGGGCTGAAGATGATAGAGAGGAAATGAAGCGAAGAAAGGAGGCTATCAGACTTCTGGGACACTCTCTGAGCAGGAAAAATACAAATATAGTCATTTATCTGTAAATATGTGTTATTCTTCAAGCAAAAGGAAGAATGACTCCAAGGAGAGTTCAGAGATCAGTGGAGTTGACATCAAGACCCTAAAACCAAAGATCCAGAGGGCAAGAGTGCCATTTCCTTAGTTACAAAAGTCAGGCAACATCGTGAGTTTCAAAGGTCAGGGTTGATTCCAGAGCAGAGTGGACAGGACCAACACCCAGGGCTGCCACCTCAGTGGGTGCAGGCGATTATTCCCAAGTCTTCAAATAGAATGGAGCTTGCCTGTTAAGTTTCAGGCTCGCTTTCTCATGACCCACTCCACCCACCTCATGTCATGATTTCCAAAAGGGAACGTCTCTCCTATGTCTGTCCCTCCACAGTAATTTGGAAGCAGATAACTTATATGATTTTACAGGGAGAAGCAATTTTGCCCCAGAATAAATGATGCCCCAATCTTCTTTCATTATTGATTTAGGTGAGTAAGAGGATGAAATTTTAAAGTTAGAGTTGATGAAATGATTATGAGGGGGGTACTGGTATACAGAGAGCAGATTTTGCACATGAGGTGAACATGAAGGGGGGAGCAAGAAAAGACTGCTTTGAATTGAATTTTTTCTCCCACAAAATGGAATGTTGAAGTCCTAATATAGGTAGCTGAGGACATGACCTTATTTGGACGGAGACTCTGTGCAGAGGAAATGAAGTCATTAGGGCAGGTTTTAAACCAATATGGCTGGTTTCCTTATTTAAAGGAGAAATTTGAACTCAGAGCTAGACTAAGAGAGGTAGGATGATAGGAAGATCCATGGAGATTGCCATCTACAAATTGAGGGATACCCAAGAAGACCATCAGAACTAGAAAGAAGCCTGGGAATGCTGGGACAGAGTCTTCCAGAAGCGTTCACCATGCAGACTCCTTGACTTCAGCCTTCAAGCCTCCATAATTGTGAGGCAGCAGATTTCTGTATTTTAAGCCACCCAGACTGTGGTTCTTTGTTGCAAGATCCCCAAGAAACTAACACACATCAGAAACTTGAATCTACCAAAAGAAAGGGATAGTATTAGATGATAAATCAAAAATGATAAAAGAAAATCTTATTTTTCTTATTCTTAACTGACCTAAAGATAACCATTTAAAGTGATAATAGTAACAATATATTAGCTGAGGAGAGTATATAAGTAAATGAAATAAATTACTGCAATATCATATAGGACGGGAAGGGATTAAGAATACTCCATTATAAGGAATCTATTCTGCTCTACCTCTGAATCATTACATTAATATTTGCAGGTTTACTTAAATTAATTAAAAATGTATACCAAAAACTCTAGGGCTAAAAAGTTTTAAACTTTAACACTAAAAAACTTTAACTCTAACACTAAAAAGTTCTTAAAATATAATTTATATACTAAGAAAGGAGATAAAATGGAATTATATAAAATGCTTAATTAAAATCAGAAAAGACAGAAAAGGATGAAAGAGATTAGATACATACATTTTACAAAAATGTGTCTAACCATATGATCATATCAATAGATGCTGAGAAAGCATTTGACAAAGTGCAACACCCATTTATGATAAAAGCCCTTGAAATCCTTGGGATAGAAGGAACATACCTCAACATAATAAAAGCCATATATGACAAACCCACGGCCAATATTATACTCAATGGTGAGAAGCTGAAGACCTATCCCCTAAGATCAGGAACAAGGCAAGGATGTCCACTCTCACCATTACTTTTCAATATAATACTGGAAGTTCTAGCCAGAGCAATTAGACAAGAGAAAGACATTCAAGGGATTCAAATAGGAAAAGAAGAAATTAAACTGTCTCTATTTGCAGATGATATGATAATATATATACAAAACCCTAAAAACTCCATAGAAAAACTACTCAAAATAATAGACCAGTTCAGTACGTAGCAGGATACAAAATCAATGCACAAAAATCAGTAGCCTTCCTATATGCAAACACCCAATCTGAAGAAGAAGAAATTAAGAAATCCATCCCCTTCAAAATCGAAACCAAAAGATTCAAATATCTAGGAATAAATCTAACAAAAGACATAAAGGACTTATACAAAGAAAACTACAAAACTCTG
>PVIJ01007102.1:0-85602 GCA_004024925.1 Scalopus aquaticus | reverse complement strand
CTGTGCCATGGTCACTCTGTGCTGTGGTCATCCTGTGCCACGGTCACTCTGTGCTATGGTCACCCTGTGCTGCGGTCACTCTGTGCTATGGTCACCCTGTGCTGCGGTCACCCTGTGCTGTTGTCGCTCTGTGCTACGGTGACTCTGTGCCGCGGTCACCCTGTGACATGGTCACTCTGTTCCACGGTCACCCTGTGCTGCAGTCACCCTGTGCTATGGTCACTCTGCTGTGGTCACTTTGTGCTGTGGTCACCCTGTGCCGCAGTCACCCTGTGACATGGTCACTCTGTGCCGCGGTCACCCTGTGCTGCGGTCACCCTGTGCTATGGTCACTCTGCCGTGGTCACTTTGTGCTGTGGTCACCCTGTGCCATGGTCACTCTGTGCTATGGTCACCCTGTGCTGCGGTCACCCTGTGCCGCGGTCACCCTGTGCCATGGTCACCCTGTGCCGCGGTCACCCTGTGCCATGGTCACTCTGTGCCGTGGTCACCCTGTGCCATGGTCACTCTGTGCTGTGGTCACCCTGTGCCGCGGTCACTCTGTGCCATGGTCACCCTCTGTCCCGGGGCGGGAGGTGGGGCCGGGGCAGGGAAGCCATTTCTCCCGCCGTCTTCTGGCTGATTCTGTGACTTAGTCTCGCGGCGCTAAGTGTCGGGTGCGACGGCCGGCTCTGCGGGGGCAGCGGGCTCCGTGGCGTGCCCAGCCCCTTCCGTGTGGGCTGGACTCTCACCGTGGCCGGGGTTGCGCCCTGCTGCAGTCCAGCAGTGTCCACTGTGGGCGCATTTTATGTATCTTAAAATTTGTATCATGGGCACTTCAACATAGAGAGAAGAGTGTGACCAAGACCTCCACGCCCTGCCCACCGGCCCCGCGTGTCCGCTGTCCAGCCTTTCCCGCCCACCCGCACCCTCCCCCCAGGCCTTCTTCCTCCACGCCCTTTGGGGACGCGCCCTGTTTGGAGAGACTCGTTTTTGTAAACACCGTCAGATCCTTTCTCAAAGTACGAATCACCCCCTGTGTTATGTGAAAAAGAGGGCTTCTTGCTGTCCGTGTTTATCCAAAATTGTCACTGGCGTTAGAAGCTAGATTCTGGGGGCCTCCCTGGTGGGCAGCGGTTGAGCGCTGCGCTGTGGAGCTGTCGGCAGCGGCAACGTGAGTTCGACGCCCAGCCTGGGAGAATCCCACATGGTGTGGCAGACCTCTCCTGCCTCGCCCACTGCTCCCCTCAGCAGTGTATCTCTGATCTGCCTGTTCTGCTCCCCGCTCTGTCTCTGGTGAACCCTCTCGCCGCCCCACGCCTCTGGCCTGTACCCCAGCTTGTATATATAAATAAATAAATCTTAAAAAAAAAAGCAGCTAGATTCTGGATTGTCGTTTGGAATCTGGTAGTTTCTCAAATGTAACTCTTTTTGAGTCATTTTAAAGAATTGCCTCTTTTTCTTAGGGTCATCCTGGAGTTCCTGGCTTCATGGGGCCTCCAGGGAGCCCAGGACCGCCGGTAAGAAATGATGTTTATTCCCCTTCTCTTTTGGCTTTGCCATTTGAGCACTGTTGCACGCCTGGAGAGGGCACCAGAGGGACTTCCCTTAAGGGCAGGCTGGGCGTGAAGCTCCCAGGGGCCCAGAGGGCGTGCACAGAGGGCTTTGAGTGGACTTGCTGGACGGCGAGGGCTGCTGGCGAGGCCGGGCGGGAGCTTCGTTACTCTGAGGTCCAGCTGGGTGGGTGGGAAGGCCAGGGTAATGGCAAGGCCAGCATTTCCGGTAAAATCCACAGAAGCGCGTCTCCCTCACCGCAGGGACTTTTCCCATAGGGCATAACAGCGCCAACAGAAACCCGCGCTTGGGCTTCCTCTCCGCAGTAACCATGGTGGTAAATACCAATTACGACTATTTTCAGCTGCTCACTCGTCCTTCCACTCGCTATGATAACTTCTGTTGGCTTCTAACTGTAACTATGTGTTAATGCTTGGAATAAATCAAGGTGTTTAAAATGCATTTTTATTAAAATCATGTGAGCACGTGGAATAGCTTCTTTCACTTAACGGCGGAAGGGCACGGCAAACTCGTGAAGGGTAAAGTATCTATGGGGCGGTGAGGGCTGCCCCACCGTGTGGGAGAGCTTGCCTTAAGTCTTTGAGCTCAGCTCGTGGCACAGGGCCTTTGCATCGTGCCCTCATCATCCCTCATCCTCAGTTAGTAGCTGTTCTCCCTCTGCTGCGGGCACATTTGTGGACCACTTTGGGGAGGACTGACAGTTTGCTGTCAGTTCCCTTCATGAAATTCTGCATTTGTTCAATATGTGTTATTTCACTGAAGACGCTGCTTTCTGTCACACGTGCATATGTTGTAGGGCTTTATGGCGTAGGACAGTCAGGGAACGAGAAAAACCGACCGGGATGTCGGTGTGGCAAGGCATTTGTGTGGCATAGAAGGTTGCTTGCGAGGGCAACGATTCTACCTAAAAACCCAGTTCACTCGTGGATAACTACTTATCATGCTGACTTCAGCTTCCTTGTGCCCCCTCATAGCTGAGAGATTCAGAATGAAACATTAGGTTAAAACTCCATCCCCACTCTGTTCGGGTAGCCCCGAAGACTGCAACACGTCTCCAAAGCCAACGGAACCCATTCTCTTCTCAGTGGTGGCGCTGTTCCTGGGAACTCTCCGGCTGTAGGAAGAGGCTCCACGCTTGCTGCTCTCAGGCTAGGTGATGGGGAGCAGATTAGGGAGCGGGCACAAATTGGAAGCCAGCTTGTCTGTCTCTCCATCTGACCGGTGCTTTCCTCGGCTGGTGGTTGTAGAGCGTCTGTGTCGGGCCACGCCTGTGTCTTCCATCGTTTGGGGGGAGGGTGTGGACTCGGCCGCCTGTTCGGGTTCAGCAGCCCATCAGGCAGAAGCAACTCAAGAAAGGAAACGTAACCGTCCCGACCATCTGTGCATTGTTCTTCTGCGTGTTGGTCAATGCGTCAGGCACTGTCCAAGGAACACAGGCTGCAGATCCCAAGCAGACATGACTCTTTCCTCCCAGAGTTTCTTTCTGGTGCTCAGTCAGCACCCTTTCTTCCCATAAAACCTTTATCCTGCTCTCACCTGCTGAAGGGCATTGAAGCCCAGCTAATGTAGGTTCCAGAGTCAGATTGCCAAAAATTTTTGGCAAAATTTTATAGAAGAATCCAGATTTGGAGGAGAAACTGCATTAGGGTTCTATTAGGTTGGACTCGATGCATAATTGTCCCCTGCAGCACCAACCAAATGCAGAGAAAGGAGCGTTAGGCTTTTTGTTTACATCTGATCAATGTCCCTCTATTTCATGAACGTTTCTGGGGCCCTTACCCAGCAGAAAGGGTGGGGGCAAGTCAGACTACATCTTTTTTCAAGGAGCTTGTTTTACATGGAAAATAAGCCACATCTTCTACAGTGATGTCAAATTTTCTGGGGATCCAAGGCCACGGGGTTGGCCATCCTGTATCCCTAAGACTTGGCCAGTGCCCGGCATAACACAGGCCCTCACTAAACAAACAACCAAACAGAAGCAGCTAGGAAGGCGCGACCCCAACCAGGTCCGGCGATGGTCTGCAGGCCCTCTGGCTCGCTGTCCAGTCGGCACACCCCGAAGACGGCCATCGTCAGACCTGTGAAAGCAGAGATCCTTGGTGGCACGCCCTCTGCGTGCCTGCCCTGGGCAGTCCACACGTGGTAACTTACCTGTTCCCTGACAGTTCCAGTGAAAGAGGTGCTGTCTCAGCCGAGATGACAAAGCAGTTGTTTTCCTTACCTCCCTGGAAGATAAATCCAAAGGTTCATTTCTTGCCTTGTGTTCTGAAATGTCCCCCAGCATTAGCTGGCCTCACCGGGACAGAGACCAGTTACTCTTGACTCAGGAGTCCTGGATGCTTGGCTCTTCCTGAGAGGTGGCTGCTGGCCTCCAACATCCTGTATTCCCAGAGACCAGCCCAGTCTGAGCACCTTTAAAATACTATGGTCCGGCGGCTGGGCAGGAGGCACAAGATACAAGACTCGGGAATCCCTTCCTGCACAGCAGGAGGTGCTGGTGGTCTCTCTTCTGATCTGCGACATGCTCTTTGTCCTCCCTAGGGAGCAGATGGGGCAGCAGGCACTGCGGGGCCGCCAGGAATCCAAGGAGCACCGGTAAGTCCTGCCTTCAGTCTGTGGGTAGCTCTTCCCAGAACCCCCGGTGTTGGCAGCCTGCCCCCTCCCCGTGGATCCCTCATTCTGGGGTTTAGTCTGTAGTCCGCAGTGAAATCACGGGAAGCATCACTTTATGTGAGGGGCCTGATCACGTCCCCTGTAAAATCAAGGTATGAATGAAATCACCTGGCAACTCTTATTCTAGAAATCAGTTTCAGCCAATTCATTGGGCTGCAGGCTGAGCTGCATCTTCCTGCGCCCTGTCAGACTGGTTTCTATTCTGAGCAGGCACAGGGGAGAGGAGGGGAAGGGGTTGGCACTCAGCCGCTGAGCTTATGGTGGGGGCCAGGCGGCACGTCAGGCGGGAGGGAGTCCCCGCTGTCCAACTGTTCAAAAAAGGACAGTGAAGTTCCGGAAAGTGAAGCCGTAGGTCAAGGTCTTGCACCTGTAGCTGCATTTGAACCAAAGATTTTTGTCTCAAAACCCAGAATATTCCCATTGCATGGAGCTGCCAGAAGCCATCTTGGTTTCAATACTTTAACACAAAGGTGGATCTCCATTCACCAGGATCTGTGCTAGGATCCATTCATGTATATTCATTTAAAGGTCTGTCTAGTGCGCTGATGTCTCTTACCCCACTGACTGCCCTGTGAGTTAGAAAAGTCCTGACTCTCGCCTCCATTTGTAAACGAGGAAAGTGGGGATCAGAGACGTGATGTTACCAGCTCCCGATGGTTAGGAACTGGCACAAGCAGATACAAACCCTGCTCTACAGGGCTTCGGCACCACATTCCAAGTCTAGCTAGCAAGCAGGGTAACCCTGCCCTGGTGCCCCCAGACGCTAGTCCGGGGAACACTTTAGGGGTCCCTTAGGACAACTTCCTTCTCCCTGGGTGAGGAAGATGAAGGCTGATGTGATGCGGTTAGGTCACCTGTTCAAGGTCATACAGAAAATTAATATCTAAATTGGGGGTAAAGTCAATGGAAACTCCCAATTCACTGTTCTCCTTCTCCATACTGACTCACTCTGTGGGACGGTTGGGGCGGGGCTGGAGAGCTGCTGGAGTTGAAAAACAACAGCTTCTCGGTTCTTTCTGTATCATCATCTGGCCAATCCTTTGGAAGCTTCCCACCTAGTAGTCCCAGACGAATAAAATAGAAAACATACTGCAGGCAGTTTTTTACTGATTCTCAGACAGAAAAAAAATATTTCGCCAATAAAAACTAATGGACTCGTTGCCCAAGGAGAGTAAGATGTGGGGCCCAGATATAAATCTTTACCTTCCTAGGAATTAAACCATTTTAATTTGGCATTGATTCTGCTCTGGGACTCCTGGCAAGTTATGGCTGTGCTTGGGGCTGTCCATGGTGCTGACACTTCAAGCTCAAGCTAGACTAGAGTCAACATTTTCTTAGCATAAACAATGACTGTTGGCAGTAAAGAACAGTAATAAAAATGTTAAATGGAGCACAGTAATAGACACAAACCCTAAAACATTTCCATTGTATTTTGAATTAATACATGGAGACTGCTCAATCTTTTTGATGCAGAGAGAAAACTCTTCACTGACTTCATGTCCCCTGAATAGAGTCCCTGGTTCTAATTCCTACAAAAAGAGTGCCCACCCACCTACTATTTGTTGCTTTTTAAAATGTAATTTGAGAAAATAACATCACCTGTGAAACAATATGAATGTAGAATCCCAGATGGTTAGGGTTTTTTGTTAACCTTTTATGGCTATCTTGTCTTACAGTTATCTATTTAGATATCCTATTTAGATATGAGTGGTTCATCTTCATCAAATATTTCTGAGGTGCTAACCTCATTTGCATAAAACGACATCTTTTTCTTTTCCCACCTCAATTTCCTGGGGTTGGCTGATGAATAATTAAGCTGCACACTTTCCTTAGCACATTATAGCTGTTGCAAACAGGCTCAGGGCAGGTCTGCTGATGCCTTGTCACATCTTCTACTCACCTGATGGGAACAAAAATGAGCTAAAGAGAAAAGATTTTGTTCTAGAGGGCCATATGGTCTCTTGCGAATATTTAGCTCTGCTGCAGTCGGTGAAATCAGCCGTAGACAATATGTGAGCTGACGAGAGTGATGGTGTCCTGCTGGCACTTTATTTACAAAACCAAGCAGAGGGTCAACGTTTGCTGCCTCCTGTCTAAGCTCACTAGTGTTTACATGCTGGAGTCTTCCAAACATGGGCATCCAGAAAGGAGTTCAGGGGCCGCACTATCAATATTTGAAACTCCCTGATGCTGATGGACTATTTGTCCCAGGTTGGCAGTGAAATATCCATTTCATGCGTCAACAGTTTATAGGCACTATAATATGGAACTGGTGACTATTTCTGTTTTATTGTCGCTATTATTTTGCATTGGTCAAAGTGGCAGTGTGTCCAGGCAATCCCAAATATTCTGAGACGCGGAGACGAGTTATATCAAATTGTTATCAATGTCAATGCTTAAACATGGCATTTTAAAACAAGATAACCTCTCAAGATGAATATTAGAGTGCAAAACCTTTTGAGACAAGGTTTAACACACCATTAGTAAACTTAAAACACTTTTCATTCTTGTTAGTTCCCAAGGGGCTGTATCAAAAAGCGCGTGACATCTAATGGTGCGTTGCTGCTGCCTTCCATTTTGTTCAGGTCTGGAAATAAAACTCAATTACTGACTCTCTATTTCATTTACTGGGAAGCATTTTGGATTCCCTGAGTAGGCATTTTTGATGCAATAACCTATAAATTCTGAGTCAATCTGAAAGAAATAGCAAAATATTTTTTCTTTGCTTTTCTTTCAGAGGTTAAAATGACAGCCCTTAAAAATCTCTCATTTTGTGGGGCATGTCAATTGAAATATAAAACCTGGTCTTGAGTATCTCAGCACAGAACAAACACTTCCAGGAGATCATAAAGTTGTCAGGACTTCTTAAAATTCACGTAGAACTGCAGGATGAAATAAAACTGCTCCATGGGGTAGGAAGGAGGCTCTGGTGACCTCATGCTGGTTTGGAAACTGTGACAGTGACGAGCGGCTTTGCTGAATAAAATGGGAAATGAAGTGTTAGTTAACACAATTTGGTAAACACAATTTGGGCTTTCAAAACACACGGTCTATTTCATGGGGTGGGGTGGGGCAAGATACTAAAACACCCTTGATGGTAAAAAGCCTGGGAGTCTCAGGACAAGAAGATGGCAATAAAGCCCCTGCTCAGCTCCTTGCTTGCAGGAGCCCTCACCCATCTCGCCCCTGGGGCTGTGGTCTCGGGGGGCTGGACTGTAGTCTCAGGCCACTGAGGGGCAGAGCGCAGAGCTGGGTTTGCACCCGGGTCTCATGGCCCCAAAGTCCACTGTTTGCTTCCCGCTGGGCCCTCTGATAAGCAATTCCCTTGAGTCTGCGTGGTCAGGCCAAAGTGAGCCCCAGCTGTGAACCAGCTACTGCACCTGCCTCTGCCCAGGTGTGGAGCGGTGGGCGGGGGTGTGGAGAGGGGCAGCTCCGCATCAAAGCTGTCCACCCTGGCGATTGCAGACGAGGGCATCTACCTCCAGAAAAGCCATCCCAGACATTTAATGGCTTCTTTATGTCTCGGCTCTTTCAGGGGAAAGAAGGTCCCCCCGGCCCCCAAGGTCCATCTGGATTACCTGGAATCCCAGTAAGTGGCATTTTAAAACATCTAGTTTCATTATTACAAAAATAAGCAAGCAAAAGCTGGCTCCCCATTGTCAAAGGCAGGTGTGGCCACTGGGGAATTCTGAGCGGAAGAGAAAGGGAGAAGGAAATCCATGCGCCCTCTCCATCCGCCGGAGCCGGCTGAAGGTCGAGTTAGTCTTAGTGTCATCTTCTTTTATGCAGTGGTTGTTTTTTACTTATTTAATTTGTGTTTTCATCCTTCTCTCTCTGCCTCCCCCGCACACATACATGCGTATGCTCACACACACAAACACGTGTAATACACACCTGAGTGTAACGCCGGAGGCCTGGGGGAGGCACCCTCAGATCCATAGCAAAAATGATGGCGCTTCTGCCATTTACTGGTCGTTCCCCCCCCGCCCCCCGCCCCGTGCCAGCCACAGGGGGGCAGAGGCCCGAGCCAGAACCTCGGTGGTCGGCGGGAGCCCGGGTGTCCCGCCAGTCCCATCGGGGATGTCCCTTCAGCTGCTGCTTGTGAGGCCCGGTGCGGGCAGCTGGACCGGACAGCTCTGCGGCCCCCGTGCTTCTGCCCCCCAGCCTCTTCAGCCGGGTGACCAGTGGGGGTTTCTCTTGCAGGGACAAGAAGGCAGAGAGGGCAGAGACGGAAAGCCAGGTGTCCCGGGCGAGCAGGTAAGGGCTCCTCTTTCCCTGCGTCACGCAACCAAGTCACTCGTTTCTCAGTGACGGCTTCTGCAGGAGGCGCCGGCACGCTGCCCGCCGTGTCACTTCCTCCCGCAGCCCTGCCGGGGGCACGCGGCTCCCACCCCAGAGCCCAGAACACCGAGTCTCAGCGAGGCGAAATCGTGGCCCCCAAATCTCCTGCGGGGCTGGTGTCAGACCAGACCTGGGCCCAGACCCCGGCCCCTCCTCTGCCTCATCCTGCTGGTGTAAACGGGGTCTCTGGGCCGGGACCGCTGGCCAGAGTGCAAATCTAGTACCCGAAAGGCCCATTTGGTCCCCAGAGTCTGAGCACCCGCCGGCCCAGGATGCACGCGTGTCCCGTGTCGGCGTGCACCTGTGTGCTTTCCTTCTCCTTTTCTTTACTGTCAGCTGCTCCGGGACCCGGGGGACGTGGCCACAGCGCTCCCGAGGACGTGCCGGGCCCCAGGGCTGTGGGGGAGGGTGCAGGGATGTTGCAGACCCGCCTGTGGCCTCGGGGCCTCCCAGCCGGGCGCCTCCTGGCGGTGGGTCTTCAGCTCCCAGCGGCCCTTCGTGACAACTCCCGCCACAGCCTTGGCAACAAGGGATGTGGGGTTAGGATCCTGGACTCCCCGAAAGCTCGCCCGTGAGAGACTCTGGATGAGTGGGGTGCACCCAATAAACACCAGCTGCTGGGAAGAGTGAGGGCTTTCTCTAGCTGCGGACGTAGGGCCCCTCCAAGATAAACTAAGCTCAAAACCACGGGCCTGGAGCCCTGCGCGTAGCTTGCCGGCTCTGTGTGGGAAGGGGTCTCTGTGTATTTGTCTAGTGTCTGTATCAGAAGCTCTGGGGAGACCAGAAGCTCTAAGGCGAACAGTTGCCTCCTGCTCACAGCGATGCAGAGATGGGAGGCCCTTATGTGATTTTGCTGTCAGTGTTTTAATTTGGGGGGCACGTGATAGTGACCGACACAATGAAATGTGACTGTCTTGAGTTTATGCCAAACTCGAAAAACCAGAAGAAGAAGAAATGGCTTTGGTGCTGGTCGCTCTCCACGCGGCTTTCGGCCTGAGTGGCTTGGCTTCCTTTGTAGATAGAACGAGAATATTAGGACTAACTCACTGCAGTGGCTGGAAATCAAATGAGCCAAGAAATTTATTAACGCTTCTGGCTCACCTAATGGCTAGTTATTCTGGGAGGTGACTTTTCCAGCCGCCCTGTTAACTCATGGTGAAGTCAGACCACTAAGTGGGATGCAGAAAAGTTTCTGCGGAGAGATTGATGTTCCCTGTCATTTGTTTGGTCCAAGCTATTGTGATTCAGTCTGCGTCCTGGGCCACTGGCCTGAAGCGCCTCCTTTAGAGTCTTGGGCTGTTGCCAGATGCCAAACCAGAGTTCCCTGCTGAGAGGAGGAGCTGGTAGCCACTGAGCAGAGGAAGAGCCCCCAGGGGGTACACAATAATGTAAAAAAAATAAAATAAAAAGGCCCAGAAGGCGCTGGAGGTTGACGCCCAGCTGAGCAGCGGGGGCAGGCGGCCAGTAGCCAGGTTCGGAATCGGAAAGGAGGGGCCGCGAGAAGGAGGGGGCAATGAGAAGTCCGCCCTGGCTGACCATTGTGGCGCACCCAGAGGCCAAGAAGCGCGTCCTTGCACTCTCCAACCTGATACCCAGAGAAACCCAGCGCACACAGGTATCATCGTGGGCCCAGGCGAGGAAACTCGGGCGCAGCGAGGTTCAGCAGGACGCCCAAGGCCACACGGGCTAAGCGGAGCGTCCAGGGCTCGCCCGGGTCCATAGCGCCCTCTGCAGGGGGGCGCTGCCATTTCCAGCACAGGCGACCAGGTCCTGGCTCATTCAGTGGGTTTAATGAGTGGCTCTTCGCCCGAGGCCGGGCTGGGCACAGAGCAGACGAGAGCAGCCTGGCCCTGGCATGCAGCGGGCAGGGGGAGCGCGGGGAGGGGGGCTGGCCCTCCAGAGCAGGCGCCAGCCCTTCCCCGGGGCAGGCCAGAGTTCTCGTTCTGGAATCTCAGGGTGAGGCCTTTCCCACGCCGTTACCACTCTGCGCTGCTGGGGAAGTGGGGACAGGAAGAACAGATGGCATCAAGCTCCCCTAAGAGCAGAGTGGAGCCGGAACGGGGGACCCTCTGGAATCAGTGGGGGCACAGCTGCATTCCCCCTCCTGTCCTCACAGGGCCAGAGGCCGCGCCCTCCACCAGCGCCAAGGCCGTGTGCTTGGAGGGCTGCTCCCGGAGGCCCTGGCCCCTTGCCCGTCGGCCCTCTGCGCCAAGAGCCAGCACCCTGAAGGGTGTGCACGTGCTCAGGCCGGCCGGGGGCAGCAGAGCAGCCGTGGCCTCGTGGGTGAGCAGGGGGCCGTAGTGGAAAAGGCACAGCTGCTGCAGGCGGTGGGGCTCACTCTTCACTTCGAGGTTCCTGGAGTTCAGCAACATGGATGGGGAGACAGACGGTAGATGGACAGGTGGATAGATGATGGACGGACGGATGGACACTCAAGTAGCCAGACAGAGAGGCAACTGTTTGAGCTGTGGGTTCGCATTTTTTATTAGGAGGCACTTGGGATTCGGTTTATAGAATGGCACGCGGCACAGAGTTTCCGGAGTCAACCCGTCCGCACAGCTGTGTGCCCCTGGGCCGGTCACTTCGCCTCTCTGTGCCTGACCATTGCGCCTGAGGGGCAGCAGCGGCTCTCCTGGCTGGGTCTCGTGAGGTTCATTGAGGACCCTCCACAGTGTTACTCCTTTTTGGCTGCTGACTGGAACAGTGGCGCCCCTGGGGCAGGAGCCAGGCTGTGTGTGCTGTAGCTCAAGGGGAAGAGAGAAGAACCAGGGAAGAGAAAGACGCCCCAAGATCACTCAGCTAGATGAGCTAACAGAAGACCCCAGAATGCTAGGACCCAGCCTTGCACCCTCCTTCTCTCTGCAGTGTACCCTCTAAACTAAGCGCCCCTTTTCCTCTCCCACCCTGCTAAGCTGTGAAAATGAGGGGCCGTGGGCAGAGACAAGCCTCTGGGACGAAGGTGGGACCCCAGGCCCGTCTCCCTGTCCTCAGGCCGCCCTCCCCCCCCGCCTTGCAGCCCCAGCCCTGACCCCCTCCCCTGCCCCTCGGCGCCCTCCGCGGGCCTTGCCTTCTTCTCAGAGGATGGGCCTTGTGCATTTTTTTAAATAAAGATTTATTTGTTTATGCATACAAGAGCTGGGGTGCAGGCCAGAGGTGTTGGGTGGTGAGAGGATTCCCCAGAGACAGAGTAGGGAGCAGAACAGGCGGATCCACTGAAATCCAGCAGGGAGACAGGAGGGGTCTGCTGCGCCATGTGGGAAGCTCCCTGGCCGGGGATCGAACTCGGGCTGCAGTGGCTGTGATAGCTTCATAGCGCTGCGTCTCAACCCCTGCGCCCCCAGGGAGCCCCCGCCTGAATGTTAAATAGCAGAAGCGGCCCTGCCAGGGGGAGCCGGGGAAAGAGAAGGCAGTGCAGCCCCCAGGAGAGGGCCCCTGGGGATGACCGGGTCCTCAGCCCCCGCCCGCCTCGGGCTCAGCCGCATTGCCCCGTGCAACCTCTTCTCCCGGGCTGCAGGGAGGGCAGGAAAGAAAGTCGGCACGGGGTGTCCCCAAGGGTCGATCCAGGCCACGCTCGGAGAATGCAGGGGCCTCCATCACGCACTGGGCTGAGCCTGTGCCCGGCAGCCGGCCGGCTGGCCCTGGGCACATGGGGGGCACCTGGACGGCAGCTGGACGGCAGCCGGTGGGGACAGCCCGGCCTGGGAAGTGAAGCGCTGAGCCCGGGCGGCCTCAATCCTCTCTCCCTCCTTCCTCAGGGCCAAGCCGGAGAGCCGGGTCTGCCGGGACCGGAGGGTGCGCGGGGTCCCCCGGTAAGTGGTGGTGGGCGGGGTCGCGGAGAGGGTGCTGCGGGGTGTCTGGGTGCTTCCGTGGGTCCTGGGTGCTTCCGCCGGTGCGTCCCGCTCTTCCCTGGTGCAATGGTCAAGGTTCTAGAACACTACCCCATCTGTGTCTCTGGGCTGCTGTTGGGATTTTCAGTTAAATGTTTTCTCCTTCAAAATTATTTACACGATTCTAAAATTTGTTTTTGGAAAATAAATAGGATTTTAGTGAACATCCTGAAATCCAATTATCTGATAAGAAGTAAGAGATGAAAATGTTAGGTCTACTTCCTTAATGTGTTTTTCTGTTAAAAAGATCAATACTTCACCTGGCTAGTATTCAATAAAGAGGAGCTAAAACACAAAAATCAATTTCCTTTTTTCCAAAATAACCTGCTTTTAACCTGACCTCATCAGGAGGAGAACCTCAGAAAGGAGAACACTGCCTCAGAGGGGGTTAAAACACAGAAGTAGTGGGTGTTTTTTTTTAAGATTTATTTATGCATACAGGAGCTGGGGTGCAGGCCAGAGGTGTGGGGTGGTGAGGGGATCCCCCAGAGACAGAGTGGGGAGCAGAACAGGCGGATCCACTGAAACACACTGCTGAGGGGAGCAGCGGGGAGGCAGGACAGGTCTGCTGCACCCTGTGGGAAGCTCCCTGGCTGGGGATCGAACTCGTGCTGCAGTGGCTGTGATAGCTGAGATTTAACCCCTGCACGCCCAGGGAGGCCCCCCCTTTTTTAAAAAATAAAGATGGCTTGGCTTATTGGGGGGAGGGTTGCTTCCTTTCAGTGGAGGAAACTCATCTGCCGGGGCCCTGCCGGCCGAGACCCGCTCAGGAGAGTTCAGGGGTCCCAGGCCATCGGTTGGGGTTCGACACCCAGGCAGGCATGGAGCCCCACCCCCAGGCTGGCCCAGCGTGGGTCAGAGAGGCTGGGCTCGGGCGAGACAACCCCAGACTCAGCTTCCTTGGCCACTCAGAGCACCTCTCTGAACCCCATCGCCTCTCCTGTGAGCTGGAGATCAGAGTGGCGGTGGGGGCTGGGGCGCATCTCACGGAGAGGAGGACACGCGCAGCCCCGCCCGCGCCGGGCACGTGAGTGCCGGCCCCCATTGGTGCTGTTGCTCACAGTTGTATGGGAGGAGTCACCCCGAGCCAGCTGGATTTGGGGCTCCTCGTCCTTGAGGAAGGCGCAGAACTCAGGCCGGAAGCGGCGTGGCTGTCTGTGGGGACACACCTCCCCCGGAGTCAGGCAGAGGGGTGCAGGCGCGGCCGTGAGCTCGGGAAGGGGAGGCAGCGTGGGATCGGAGACGCTGGGCGTCGGCGGGGTGGTCCTGCAGCCCGCCCGGGGCAGAGTGGACGGGAGGAGGGTCGGCCACCTGCATCTGGTCCTCCAGGGCCGGCCCAGGGGCTGGGCACTGCCCCTGGTGCTGAACGAGGGGCCCGGGCAGCCAGCGGAGGCGAGTGTCCACTGGACCCGTCCGCAGGTGTCCGCGCCTCCCGCCGGCCAGCTCGCTGCTGGGGTGACTCGTTCTCTCTCTCGTAGGGCTTCAAGGGACACACGGGGGACCCGGGAGCCCCTGGCCCCAGGGTAAGTGGCTGTCCCCTGGGAGGACCTGGGCCGGCAGGGCTAGCTGGGGCAGCTCAGTGCTCACAGGGAAGCCCCCCGCCTCTCGGTCTAGGTTTTCTCGACCTTTCTTCTGGGTCCCTAGCACGGGAGAGCATCTGCCCAGAGCAGCTCGGACTCCTGCAGGCTGTGGGCTGAGCCGTGCTGAGCCCCGTGGGGCACGAGCTGCTGTTGGGGTTATTTCCCAGGGGTGGAATCCGAGGCCGAGGCCCCGGGACTGGATGATGATGGGGGCCCCGGAGCGCCTGTGTGGAGAGCATGGGGGGCTCTGTCCCTGCTTGCACGTCCTCTGGCTTCCCCCGTTTCACCCCAGTGCCCCAAGTGAAGGAGCCCCAGGGGCCGGCTGGGAGACCCCCGCCCCTCTGTCTGAGCTGAGTGCCCAGGAGGACGTGCCACACGGCTCAGAGGGGCCTCGCCTGCCACCCCCCCCCACCGCTGCGGGCCTTTGCTGGCGGCCCAGGGGCCTGGACCCAGGCTCCGGCCGGCTGCCCGCTGGACTGCGGACCAGCTCAGACCAGGGCTCTGTGGGCGGCTCTGTGGGCTCCTCCTCCGGGCTCCCCTCCAAGCCCTCAGCCCCCCCAGGGCGCAGGCTTCTGCAGCCGCCCTGTGTCTGCGCCCCTTGCAGGGAGAACCCGGGGCCATGGGGCCGCCTGGCCGGGAAGGGTCACCGGGGAAAGAGGTGAGTGTGGGCGCCCTGCGGGGCCGGGGGCGGAGTGGAGGAAGTGGAGGTGCCCGGAGACCCGGAGGCCCCTTTCCTCGCTGGAGACGGAGCCTCCATCGTCTCTGGGGGTGCCTCTGTGGTAAGGACCCCTCTCGTTCCAGGGCGACGCTGGACCTGCAGGCCCGCAGGGCCCCCCAGGAGCCAGGGGCCCGCCGGTGAGTTCTGCTCGGGACTCATTGGCTCCGTGTCTCAAGGGGGCTTGTAGCCAGTGGTACTTGGGGGGCCCTCTGATGCGGCCCCCGGTGTCATTAAAGCCTGGCCTGTTCTCAGCAGCCGATGAGTAGCCGTTGCTCTGAGACTCCCCCATAGCCTGTCAGCCCCAGTTTCGGGGCTGCCCCCCACAATCGGGGCTGTATACACACCACTGGTGGGGGGGCCTGCTCGGCTGGGCCCCTCAGTGTCCTTGGCTCTGAGCATCCACCAGTGAGGCCTGGGACACGCGCGCTCAGGACAGGTGAGGGGCAGGCAAGCCTGTCTGTGCCACGCGCGCAAGGTCAGTGGGGCTGGGCCAAGCCAGAGGTGCCCCAAGGCCGCTCTCTGGTTTTCTCATCCTCCCCACAATTCGAGGCCCGTCGCGGGGTCTGTCGCCGATGGACTGCTAACGGTTCCGACATGCTTCTTTGCTGGGACACACGAGCGCCGACGTCAGGCTGTTCTCTGACAGCCTCATCTCACTGGACGGGAGCTGATGTGCCTTCCTGAGTGCTGAGGGGCTTCCGGCAACCTCAGCAGCGTCCTGTAGTCGTGAAACAGCCACACTCGCGGCAGCGCGAGGGAGCGGGCACTCGGCGTCGTGTAACCCACTCACGGAGGCAGATGCTGCTCCTGTCCCTGTTCCTGCTCACCGGTGAGCGGGGAACACAGACAGGCTGAGTGCCCGCCCGAGGTCTCACAGCAAGCCCGTGGACACTGTCTAGCCCAGCGCCGGCCCAGGCTGCGCGCCCTGAATCTCCTTCTCGGAGGCGTCCTGGAAGGACTGGCACAGACCAGGAGCTTGGCGCTCAGAACCTTTGGAAAGGGTGTGAGGCCTCCTGCAGTGGCGCGGAGACCAGGGCTCCACGAGGCGATGGGGCAGGAAGAGTGGCCCCGGGCCTGGGGAGCCGGCCTGAGCCCCAGTTGCCCTCCAGCCCCTCCTTGGTGCACGTGACTTGCCCTGGCACCTGTGTTCCCTGCAGAGGGAGAGGGCCGCGCGGCGCAGCGGGTCCCTCAGTACGTCTGACCGAGAGCGCCTGCAGGCAGCAGCTCTGGCTGTGCAGCCCGGCCCCCTCGGGCAGCCGGCGTCTCCGTCTGCTCTGGGAGGCCCTGGCAGAGCCTTCACCTCGGTCTCTTCCTCCAGGGTAAGAATGGCTCCCCGAGCCCCCCCGGAGACGCTGGCTCTCCAGGAAACCCCGTGAGTACACCTCCCTGTGGGTGGGTGAGCTTCTCGGGCCGGGCCTCGCCTCGCAGACTGGGTTTCTAGCCATAGAGCCATTGAGGGGTCGGGTGGGGTTGGAATGGCAGAAACGCACAGGGGCAAAGGGCGCCAGGAGAGGCCCCTCCCCCAGCTGAACGAGCGTGCAGGTGCTCGGGGCTCTGGGGGCTGCAGCCGCGGGCTCCCAGGGGGCAGAGCAAGGAGGACTCGGAGGGTGTGGACTGTGGCGGGTAGATGCCTGATGGCAGAGGGCGAAGGGCAGGGCCGGGTGACCAGCCCTCGCGGCTCGGGTGAGAGCGTGCGCGCGTGCCCGGACCTGGCTGCCGACGGCCCTGCTGTCACCGTGGGGGGGGCGTGAGGAGGCCGCTGGGTGGAGGAAGGAGGGTCTCGCGCGTCAGCAGAGTCCGGGTCGTCGGCTGGAGGCTTCGGGGTTGGGGGCTCGGATCTGGAATAGGTGCCGGGGACGATGGTTTGGACGGATTGTGGGGTGTAGGGTCTCCGCTAGCCTCCCAGCCCTGCCTTCCTGCACTTTTATTTGCTAAAATTGGTGGCGCCGTTGAGAAGGGCTGTGGGGTGAAGGCAGCTGCCCCGGGCGGGGGCGGGCCAGCAGACAGCTACTGCTGTCCCTGTGGAAGCCGGGAGGCCGCCTCATCCCAGTCTGCCGGAAGCCACTGACTTTAGCACAAAATCCTGATCCTGGGGAGCACACCCTTTCCTGTGAAGCGGGGGGCCGCTCACCCCAGTGAGGCCCCTCTTCTTTCGGTCAGGGACACTTGAGCCCAAGGAGGCCAAAGCTTTAACAAATGCCATGGTCCCCCAGGAGGCATCACGTGGGGGCCCATCACGGCAAGTGAGACAGAGCAGATGGGATGGGGTCGGACCCTAGGCCAGAGCCCCCAAAGCAGAGCTGATGCAGAAGAGGCCCCCAGAGGCTGGTGGCTTCCCAGAAAGGCTAAAGCAGGAAGGTTCCCAAAGACTCTTCTCCAAAAGTGACCCCACCGAACCATGTGGCTTGAAGTCTTCTTGGGCAGAAGTGTAGAAATACATAGCGCCTCCCTGGAGGACTGCCTGGAGGTGGAGGTGTCACACATGCATCGGGCTGTTTCCGTTCGATATTCGTCCCGTTTTGTCTTTGCTGCCTTGAATGGAAACACCACTCAGGTTGTGAATAGACAGTTCTCTTTTTGCTCCCCAGCCCCTGGTAATACCCCCAAAACGCTCTCCCCATGCTGGGGTCCCCCCACCCACTCCTCTCTGTTACAGGAAAGCCTGCTCTCTTGCTGTGGCTCAGGTCTTCACTGTCTGGGGGCTCCCGAGGTTTCTGAATCCGCTTGGGTTGGCACTTGACCTTGAAGAATTCATCCCATTTTCCCTCCGCAGGGGCAGAAGGGAAGCAAAGGAGAAAACGGCAGCCCGGGACTGCCTGGCTTCCTGGGCCCCCGTGGACCCCCGGTAAGCACAGCACCCCCGGGGTCGAGGCACCTGGCTCTGGGTGCGGGCTTCTCCCCCGGTCGCGCTGCCAGCCTGTCCCCCGCCCAGGTTGCGGGTCTGGCAGGTGCTCTCAGGGCCTCTTTGCTCTGGGAGCCGTGAGCAGGTTGGCTGAAGCCTGAGCTTATTGTCACGCTGGGGAGAGTCTCAGCTTCCTGCCTCCGTCTGGAGGTTTGTGCCTCAGTTTCCTCACTGCTCAAGCAGGGACAAGAACAGCTCCCACCTCTGGGGACAGGTGAGATGGTTTCGGCAAAGGCAGCATCCGCCGGCCATGGCAAGTGTATGACTCAGTACTGAGGGTCTCGGTGGGCAGTGCCTGACCGCCACCCTTGACCTCAAGGGTCCGCGAGAGTCACCTTGAAGCTGGGCAGGTGCTGTCACAGGCTCGGCACGCAGGGCGCTCCGTGTGCCCGTGTGGGCTCTGCAGGGTGTCAGCCTGCTCCTTGCTGACAGTTCCGTGCAGCTCAGCGCTGCTGGGGGCTGGCCCGGGGTGTGCAGGGGAACCCCTGCCCGGCCGCCCCAGCTGCCTTCACTTGCTGAACCACACCTTGCATCGCTGACCGAGGGGGAGGGTTGCACGTCACTGTGGAAATGTGGGAAACGCGCCCCTCTTCCTGCTGCCCCCACCTTATTTCTGGCCCCTGTGAGAGCCCCCTACCAGCCCAGCTGCTTGACAAGGGAACCCCTCTTTGGCCCTTTTGCACCCTCAGCCCCGCCCCGATGGGGTTCTGCGCACTAATCTCACCTGAGCCGCTGCCTCTGTTGTCTCTGGTAGCGCCCGGGTTCCGTCTGGCCCATGGCCCTTCTTTATAACCTGGCTCCTGGGGGCTGCCAGCCCCCCCTTCCTGGCTCCTGGGGGCTGCCAGCCCCCCCCCCCGTCCTTCCTTTCAGCATGGGCAGTGGGTTCTGTGTTAGCAGGACACAGCTCTGCTCCCGTTTGCAGATGGAGAAAAGGAGGCACAGATGCCTTGAGGGAAGGTTGGCCCAGGCCCAGAGCCAGTGCGTGGCGCCGAAACCGCCCAGGCTGCCCAGAGCTGTGGGCTGGGCCCCGACTCGTGCCCTGGACAGAGCCTGCCTCCGAGGGCCCAGCCAGCACCAGGCAGAGCCAAGAACCTGGGTCCCCCGGGGAGGCACCACTGTCCTACGGTGGGACACCCCCGAACCGGGCGCCCCTCCCACGCAGCGCCTTCCTGTTTCCTGGGCGTGCGCTGATGTGGGGCGCCCTGGGGTGCCTGGGCCCGTGGTCGTCTTTGCCGGAAGGTGACCGCGCGGGCACGTCTGGGCTGAGCAGCCTGCGCGGCGGGACTGGCTGATGCTTGTTCTCCTTCGCAGGGGGAGCCCGGAGAGAAGGGGGGCCCCGGCAAGGAGGCAAGTACTGCGCTTTCCCCCGCGCCCCCTCCTGTGGGAGGCCCGGGCTGGTTTCCTGGGCGGCGGCCTGCTGGGTCTGGGGCCCCCACGCAGGCCTAGAGGCGCCGTCCTGTCTGGGGCTCCGGCGCGCTTTCTGGCGAGGCCCCCACTCAGCTTGGCATGGGGAGCTGGGGTCCGCGGCCAGCCTGGGCGCCGCCTTCCTGGGGCTCTCCCGCCTGCTCCTCCGTCTCCGCACGGCCGCGCGGGTCCTCCCAGCTCTCGCCCTCCCCTGGGCCCGGCCCAGCCTGTCCTGCCCCTCCGGTGCTCAATCCCCACGTCTCCTGTTCTGGGGCCCAGCCTGCACCGACCCTCCCCCGGCAGCCAGCTCCACGTTTGCAGCTTTTGCACGCCCGCAAGTGAAGGGCCGGACATGGGGCGCGGCTGGAGCACCACGAAGCCCCGGGGTGGGCGAGCCCAGGCCCTGCCCTCGAGACTCTCTTGCCCGGGGAGGTGACAGGCACACACCTGCCAGCTCATGTGGCGAGAAGGGAGTGGGGTGTGGGGGCTGGCCCAGGCCAAGGGGAGAAGACTCGTTCTTGGTGCCACCGTGTCCGGGCAGACAGAGGAGCTCCTGGAGGACCCGCCGCGGCCGGGCCCCTCTCCGGGGCGGGCGGAGGGTGTGGGGTGGCCCGGCTCACGGGCACCCTCTGTCTGTGTCCTGCAGGGCGCCCCTGGGAAGCCCGGAGAGCCAGGACTCAGAGGAGAAAGGGTGAGTGCGGTCTGGTGCCCGGCCGGAGGCCGGCGTGGGGGCTTCTGTTCCTAGAGAAGCCGGCGCCCCCCAAGGGCAGGCCCCCCGTGCCGTTGCAGCCCGTGCTGCTCTTTTCCTTTCCTTCTTGTCGTCGGTGGTTGTTTAAGACGTCAGTTCATCACCGCGTTTGCCGGGAGCCAGCGCTGTCGCTGGAGGTGACAGGGGCCCAGATCTCCCGTCACGAATCGCCTCGGCGCTGCCCCAGAGAACCTTCAGCGCATTTCATTTCCCCATAAAAGACCCGGGGAAAGTCACGCTGTGCTTTCTGCAGAAGCGCCCTGGGGGGCGCCCTGGGGCTGTGAGGCCACTCTGGGGAGGAGGCTGCATGTCGCTGGCCCAGGACGGGTCCCTCTGACGCCTGGCGCTGGACAGGGCGTGGCCGCCACCGTCCCTCCCGCTTCTTGTCCCCCAAGGCCCCGAGAACATCCCGAGCTGTCCATGAGCAGAATGGGCGACGACTGGGCTCCTTTTGCGGGCGGGAGACGAAGTGGAGGCTGGGGGCTGGGGGTCCTCTTCTGGTCACTGCCCCCCTCCTTCCGTGCGACTTCAGCTCCTCTGCCCTGGGGCGTGGCTCCTGAGGGTGGCCCCCGGGGGGCAGGGCTGTAGCTCAGAAGCCTTGAGCACCCCAGGCCCTGCCACCAGGCCTCCCTGGGGTGGCAGCTGGGGCGTAGCTTGCATTTGGCTGAGGAATTGGGGCCCAGACTGTCTCTGGCCCGTCCATCAGTGGCCTCTCCCGGTAAGTGGTTTCAGGGAACGTTGCCAGAGAGTGCTGGGGCGCCCCGTCCTTCCCGCTCCTGGGAGCCTTTGAAATACGGGCCGGCGCGCAGGGCAAAGTGATCTTGAGACATTTCCTGCATCGCAAACGCGGCGCTGTGGGCGGGGGGCCTCGGCCCGCCAGGGCACCCCATATGCACCCCGGAGGGACGCAGGCGACCGGGGCTGGCCAAATCTGCTTTCGTGATTCGCTGCTCTCTTTGACACTGTGGCAGACTCAGTGCAGACCCTTACACTGCACAGAGTGTCCCGTCTCCTGCACCCTCAGCCCCGGCCCCAGGCTCCAGCACCCCACTTCTTACCTCCCCAGACTGCAGACAGAAACCGTGCGTTCGGGACCCCGTTACCTTTGACTCACCCCGCCCCACCAGCCTCTGTCTGCCTCAGCCCCTCCCCTGCACGGACGCGGCGGGTGGGCTTCCCGTGGCAGTGGGGGCTGATGTCCCCTTGCCCCAGCTCGGGCCACAGCCCCGGCCGCCAGCGCCCCGTGTCCGCCTTTCCCGCCTTGCCCACGCCGCCGGCCCTCGGTGAGCACGCACCCTTTCCGGCCAGCCGGACTCGGGCAGAGGGCACAGGGCAGGTGTCCTGTCGCCCCACGTCCCTGCCGCAGGACTTCAGTCCCGGTCAGCGGTGGGGAGGCGGGTCCAGGCAGTGCCCTGCCCGGGCCCCAGCGGAGAGATGGGACCTGTGCGTGAACCGCCTGTTTAAACGGGGCACTGTCCCTCCAGCGGACAGAACAGAGCTGACCAGAGCGGCCAGCAGCGCGGGCAGCCTGTGGCCCAGGCAGTGGCCGTCTCCTCGCTGCGCTGCTGGACGAGTGCAGGGCTGTGTGCGGAGCCCGGGGCTCTCGCCTGGCCGCAGACTGCAGCGTGCCCACGGGCGGGCGCTGTCTCCCCAACCCCGCGTCCTCCTCTGTCCACCGGGCCCCGCTCAGGGATGTGCCAGGACTGTCTCCCCCTGCGCCGTGGCGGGCAGGGACTGGGGGCGCTGGCAGCTGGGGATGCCTCTGCACCCGGAGCCGTCTGTCCTCAGCTCGCAACTCTTCTTCCCTCCAGGGAGATCCCGGCATCCAAGGTGACAAAGGGCTTCCTGGTGGGAAGGGCCAGCCGGGGGACCCCGGAGTCCCAGGCCACAAAGGCCACACGGGCCTGATGGGCCCCCAAGGACCCCCGGGGGAGAACGGGCCAGTCGGGCCCCCCGGGCCGCCAGGCCAGCCGGGATTCCCAGGACTGAGGGTAAGCGGGCTGCTGTTGCCTCAGGCCTGGGCTGCTCGGGGCCCAGGGGGCAGCCCGGAGGCGGGGCCTGCAGAGGGGTCCGCTCCCAGCCTGCCCTCTGCCAGCCCGAGGCCGGGATGACCGCGAGGGGCGTGTGGGTGGCTGAGCCGCGTGTCCTGCTTCAGAAGTGCTGTCCCCTCCCCGCCTCGCCCGCGAGTCCTCAAGGCCTCCCTCCTGCTTGGAGTGCTCTCGGCCCCGAGCAGAGGCGATGGAGGAGAGGTGGTCTCCCCGAATTGGAAGGAGACGGCTATTTGGGGTCGTTCCTTTTTATCGGAGCGTATTTTACTCAGAGCTCCCATGTCCACTCGCTGGGCCTGGGCACGGCCGGCCGGGCCCAGTGTCCTGTGCTCTGCCGCTGGGGTTCTGGCTCAGCTCTGATGCGCTGAGGTTCTGGCCCTTCCTGGAGGCTGTGGCCACCTGGTGCCAAGCACCCTGAGGGCAGCCGGGCAGCCCGCCCCTGTCTCGGCCCCGTCCGCCGAGGGGGCCACGCTCTCGGGGCCTCCTGAAGCCCCTTGCGCCCCTGCCCGCTCTCCTGGGCCTGCCCCCGTGTGCTGGACACTCCAGGGCGCTCCTAGAGATTATTGGCCCAAGGAGGCCAGTGGGAAGGGAGATGGGATCCTCCTCGCCCCAGACCGGGGCCAGGCCCAGCGGGGCGCTGCCCTTGAGGGTGGCCGCCACCCTGAGGGCCACGCAGAGGAGCCGGCGGCCGGAGCCCGCTCTGAGGATGCTGCGTCTGCGCCTCTGAGCGCCCTCATCAGTCTGCAGACTGAGCCCCGGTCAGGACAGGGCCCACGTGGGCCAGCGCCCCAGAGTGGAGAGACCAGATTCTGGGGGCCAGAGTGGCCGAGTGGTCCGTTGGGGGAGATCGAGCTTGAGGCAACCCACGCGCTGGGCTTCGGCGGGAAGAGGCGGGGCCAGGCCCAGAAGCGAGGGGCCAGGCCTCCAGGGCCAGTGCTGGGAAGGTGCGGGCGGTCTTTGCAGGAGGGAGACCAGCTAAGGGGAGGCGGGGTGTGCAGGGAGGAGACGGGGCCCGCCCGGGCCTGTGCAGCTGGAGCCGGCCGTGGATGCCGGGGGTGGGGGAGGCAGCTCCAGGTGAGGGTGGGCCCGGAAAGCGGCTGGGGGCGGGGTGTCGGGTGCCTGAGACTCTGCTGGGGTCCGAGCCGTCAAGGGCCTTGGGCAGCAGGAGTTAACCCCCCCTTCCCCCAGGGGCAGGCTCCGTCCCTGGACACCCTGAGGCGGCTCATCCAGGAGGAGCTTGGGAAACAGCTGGAAGGTGAGTGGCTGGAGGTCGTCAGAGCCTTGCAGGGGGCCTCGCCCGGCCAGAGCCCCGGAAGCAGCCTCCCTCCAGCCTCCAGCCGGCTTCCGGGGCTCCCGTGGAGAGCTGGGATGGCAGCCCTACACGCCTGGCCGCCCAGGGGCCCGCAGCCTCTGCCGAGGCCGCCGCACGGAGAGCACCGGCAGGACCCGCTCTGCGCCGTCTGCCCGATAGCCGCTGTTTCCAGGCTGCCGACGGCCCCAGAGCGCTCAGCGCGGGCGGGGCAGAGGAGCAGACACACGGGACGCCCTCAGAGCAGTAGACAAGCTCTGCGATTGCACCTGGTGCAGAGGGCAGTGAAGGGAGACAGCCGTAGCAGCTGGACCAGCTCAGAAGGCAGGAATAGAGGAGGCGGGCTTCCTGGAGGAGGGGACGTGGCAGCTGAGAGACGGGCTGAGACCCCAGAACCTGGAAATACATGCAGAGACACCAGGGGAGCAGCGACACGCTGTGTTGGTGGGTGGTTAAGCCCCTCGGTCTGCACCAGCCTGGAGCACGGCAGGTGCCGGGGAGGGGGCGGGGAGGCAGCGGGCGGCTTCCAGCACTACGCACCTCAGCTCGCGGGAGCTGCCCGTGATCTGCGATCGTTCGGGGCAGAAACAGCCAAGTAACTTCCCCCAGGCCGGGGGGCTGTCAGGGGATCGGGACTTGAGGCGGACGCTGGGCTCCCAGCCCCCAATTCCCACCCCCCGCCCCAGGGCAGGGGCCAGCAGAAGCCCAGAGGTGGCCCCGGCACAGAGGGCCAGAGGGGCGGGCATGTTTAGTCACGTGGCTGCGGGCAGACAGGGAGCTTTGCACCAACCCCGTGTCCACGCTGAGTCGGGATGGGCCGCAGCCTGGACTGTGAGCCCTCGCCCGGGGCTCGTGGACTGTCCAGACCAGCCCTGGGGACCCGGTGGCCTAGACCTGGGGCGGAGGAAGGGCAGGGCGGGCAGCGCTTTCCCGGCGGGCCCTGAGGCCTCCGAGCGGGGCTCTGCGGCCAGTTCCAGCTGCTGGTGCTGCTCTCGCCGTCCCTCCTGCCCGCGCCGCCCCCGTGTGGACGCCCCTGCCAGCGTGGCTCTGCCCGCATGAGCTCATTTCCTCGTCCTCACGCCCACCCAGTGGGGCAGGGTGTCCCGCTGCCCCTTCTTTCTGCGGAGAAGGAAGAAGAGCCGGCGAGACTGAGCGGCTGGCCGGGCCCAGGCCGCCTGGCTCCGGAGGCCGTGACGGGGCCACGGTCTGGCCCTGTGCCCATGGCCCGGGGTGCCCGGCGGGCGCTGCTCGGGTGCCCTGGGCGCGGGTGCTGGGCTGCTCTCCGGCGTTGCTGTGTCCGCCGCCCGCTGTGACTGGGCCGCCACTGCCCTCTGTCCTGCCCCTTCTTCACGCACCGTCTGTCTCCCCCGCAGCCAAGCTCGCCTACCTCCTGGCCCAGATGCCCCCCGCACACGTGAAGGCGTCTCCAGGCAGGCCCGGGCTCCCGGGGCCCCCCGGAAAAGACGGGCTCCCCGGCCGCGCCGGGCCCATGGGGGAGCCGGGCCGGCCAGGGCAGGTGGGCCTCGAAGGACCCTCGGGACCGGCGGGTCCCAAAGGTGAGTGGGGACTTGGAGGTGGGCTGTGGGCCCCGTGAGGCGGGCGCGGTGCCAGGGCAGAGGGCTGTCCACCAGGCGCTGGCTCCCGCCGGCCTCGGCCTGCAGCGGGCAAGGCTCTGCAGCTGTTCCGCGCGCGCTGGACGCGTCACACTTGATGTTTTGCAAAATCACGGCGCTGCCAGGGAGCGTGTCTCTCGGTTCCCTCCTGCTCCCCTGCCTGCTCCCCAACACCAGGGTCCAGGCAGTGATGCCAGCTGCCGTGCCCCCTTCTGAATTGAGAGTGAACTGAGGGAAGACAGTCTCCAGGCCCCGGGGAACGACACCCCAGCTTTACCCCTGAGTGAGGGCTCGAGGCTGACGCTGAGTGAGCTGAGCCCTCGGCGCTGGCGGGCGGGGGGTCCCCTGGGCAGGGGTGCGTGCTCTGTGTGCAGGGGCAGGAAGGCGGGGCCTCCGCGCGGGCATGCAGAGAGCTGCCTCTGCCCTGTCCTCTTCCGGTCTCCAGCACCAAAGGGGTTGCTTTTTCTCACCAGGTGAGCGAGGAGCCAAAGGTGACTCAGGTGCGCCTGGCGTTGGCCTCCGAGGCGAGATGGGCCCCCCTGGAATCCCAGGTAGGACTAGTGTGTGGAACCCCAGCTGGGGTGGCCCCCCACAGAGTGGGGGTCGCGGGGCTCCCCTCTGCAGTCCGTGGCCCCCCACGGCTTGGAGGGAGGGTCAGGCTCCCTGATGTGGAGACAGAGGGAGCTGCTTGGATTTTAAGAAATCTCCTGAAGTGCCAGCTTCCTGACTTACCGAGAAGCTGGAGGGCTCCCCGTGACCTCTTGAAGGGTACCCCACGAGTGACAAACCCTAAGAGGTGGTCCTGCAGGCAGACGCGGGTCAGATGAGTTCGGCCCTCGGGACTTGCCCGTGGCCGGGACCTGGGTGCAGACTTGGCCCGTGGGCTCAGCCTGCCCCTCCCCTCCCCTCGCTCTCCGCACCCGCCACACCCCGTTACTGTTTCTGAGAACGCGCCCTGGACAGCTGGCCGAGGACGCCCTGGGCGTGCATGGGTTCTAGGTGCTCGCCCTGCCGTGAGGCTCTGGGGGGGTGATTTCTAGAATAGAGCTGTGGTCAGCTGCCAAGACCACGGAAGGTAGAAGAAATTAGATTGCGCCGATATCAGACTCTTCCGCACCGAAACTCCTCTTCTTATTTCAGTCTAGTTTATGGGGTTGCCTGACGTCATTTCCAAATACTAAGCCTCTAGGTTATCTTAATTTTGCATATCTATTTTCTGGATTTTCCAAGTGCCTGACAGTAGACATTTATTATTATTCTCATGACAAGGTAATTAGAAATCGGTGATAAATATTTATTTTTAGCAGCTTGCCTGCTTGTTTTACCATTTTGTTTAATGATTTAACTTATTTATATTAATACAATTTTAATTATTAAGTGCTATAAGCATGATATAAACTTATAAGACAAAGGATATTTTTAAAGTCTGGCACTTCCAAGTGCAGGTTGGAGGCAGAACACTGGGAGGGGAGAAATCGCCCAGCAGGAGGCTGAGAGAAGGCTCGAGAGACACAAGGTCTCCAGACTCTCGATTGGATGGCGGCCCACAGAGTGGGGAAAGGGTTCAGGGGAGGGCTCAGGACCTTTCAAAGGGAGAAGTCTATTTTTATGGGGGATTCAGGCCTGCCAAGTGCGGTGATTATGGGGGACACGAGATGGAGTTCACTGCTCGAGCTAATACCCCCCTCAGTACTGAGCTGCCACTGCTAGAGCAAAGGGGGGTTCGGGTGTGGACAATACATTGAGGCTTAATAGGGGGTGGTGGGGGCCTCCCTGGGGGCGCAGGGGTCAAATCTCAGCCTATGAAGCTATCGGCAGCCACTGCAGCACGAGTTCGATCCCCGGCCAGGGAGCTTCCCACAGGGCACAGCAGACCTCTCCTGTCTCCCCACTGCTCCCCTCAGCAGTGTACTTCAGTCTGTCTGCCTGTTCTGCTCCCCACTCTGTCTCTGGTGAATCCTCTCCCCCCACCCCCCACACTTCTGGCCTACACCCCAGCTCTTGTGTGCCTAAATAAATAAATATTAAAAAAAAATAGGGGGAGGAAGGGAAGACTGCCTAGAGGTAGTGTTTTCTGGGTCTGAGTTCCGAGCTAAGTGTCAGTCACTCACATCTGAGTTACACTGTCTTTGACCTTGATTTGAAGGTCAGTGTCACCCAAGTGTATGGTTACATTTAACATCTAGAGCGAGCTAAGAGAGTAGAGATGGGTGGAATGTCACCAGTCCTTAAGGACGGGGAAAGGGGGCCCTTGGTTAATGAGGAGGACTTGGGGTCCACCCCTAGTTCAGGAACATTTCCTAGAAGCTTGGGAGCCTCTGAAGGGCTGGCTTCTCGCCCTCCCTCATCGCGAAGAGCTTGGCTCTGCCCAGCCTCGGCCTTGCCCACTCCTCCCCAAGGCCCTTGGGTCCTGCCCCAGGCCAGCCAGGCAGCCCCTTCTCCTGCAGGCGAGGGCGCCCCCGCTCCTCGGTGCCTCTGTCCAGGGCGCATTGCCCAGCCCCGGGGCTGTCCCCTCCGAGCATGTGTCGGGCGTGTCTGTGCTGAGTGGACACAGCTCTCTGTGGGCGCCTCGTTCTGGAGGATTGACCCACTCCGCTTCTCTCCTTCCTTGTCCAGGTCAACCTGGAGAACCTGGTTATGCTAAACATGGGCTCCCTGGGGGGCCTGGCCCCCAGGGAGATACAGGACCAGCTGGACATCCTGGCCCCCAAGGGCCTCCCGGGCCCCCTGGGCAGTGTGACCCCACCCAGTGTGCCTACTTCGCCAGCCTCGCTGCCCGCCCCGGGAATGTGAAGGGCCCTTAGAAGCTTCCGGAATGCCGGGAGACGGCAGTGGATTTCTGAAACTTGAACTCGGAGCTCATGGGAACATAGAGGTCCTGGAACATGGCAGCCTGTTTCTTCTTCCGTGGCTCGCTTTGCTTTTTCTTTCCCAAGAGACCTCAATGTTACTAAAACCCACAGATGCTGCCGGTCGGTCAGGTTATTATTATTATTATTATTATTATTATTTTTATTATTACTGTTTATTATTATTTCATATGATAATGCTTTGTGTTTTTCCCTCTCAGAGTTGGGAAACTTGTTCTGTGGGCTCGATTGTTCTCAGTTCCTCTGAGGGCCCCTCTGAAGTGTAGCCCCAATTTTAAGGTTCTTCTTGGTGCTGTGAAATCCCGCCAGGCACTTGCCAAATTTACCTCTTTCGTCCGAAGGAGACTTTAATGAGCAGGAGCCTCTGTTCCGGGTCGGTCGTGCCTGGAGGTCTCCCGGGGGCACATTTTCCAAGTCCCGACTTCCCTGGCAGGGAATATGGAGCGGGAGGAGAAGGCGTGTGCAGTCACACAGATCGCCTCGCCTCCTGATGGGAATGGCCTGCGGGCCGGGGGGCAGCGCCCCCAGGAGCCCCCCGGCCACCTCTGTGACAGGCTGGCAGGGGTGTGAGGTCACGTGAGCTGGCAGGGGTCAGCACCCTACTCTGGGCCAGGGCCAGGGGTGCCGGCTTGCAGCAAGCTGCCGCGCATGGCTGACCTCTAAGCTGCCTTCGAGCTCCCTCTCTGGCTTCACTCACTTTGCTCGTAATATCAGGGTGCAGGGGCCACCCTGGGTCTTTGGGGAGGTGGCGGGGCCCTGGCCAGAGCTGGGGCGTCGGTGTGTCCAGGCTTCCGTCTCTGAGATGAATCGCATTGCGTGTGCGTGTGACGCGTGGCACGACAGGTGCTCAATAAAAGGAGTTTCCCTCTGGCTCCTGGCGTTATTCCTCGGGGGGCCCTTCCTTACCTGGGGGCCTGCTGTGGGGTGCATCGTCCTCCTCCAGGCCCGAGCCAGAGCCACACCCAGGCCGCAGGCTGGGGGAGGCGCACCAGGCGCTCACCCTGAGCACTTGCTCCCAGTGCTCGGTAGGGGAGGCGCTGAGTGGGCCCGGGGCGCAGGGCGCAGTCGGGGGGAGGCGGGTGGAAAGTGGTTCCAGCAAGACTTGGGCTGCTGCCGCCAGAGAGCCCGAGGCGGTGACTTCCGGGGCAGAGTCGCAGCACAGCTGCCCTTCGTGTCCTCACCGAGGGCTGGTGGATGGACCCGCCGCGCACTCTTGGGGTCCTTTCCCTGGAAGCCCCACTCGTGCTCCCCAGTTGCTCCTCCGTGCGGGTGCTCCCACGGGTCCCGGCGCGGAGCACAGGCCTCGGCTGGGGCCGTTCCAGGCACAGACGTACCTGCCCCTCCCACGGCCTTGGAGGCAGGGCGAGGCCACAGGGGGCCCGGGCCTCTCCTGGAGGCTCAGGGCGCAGGGCGGATGTAGGGTAAACGAAAGAGCATCGGGTTTGCCGCCCACCGCCAGCGACGGGCCTCTGCAGGCCCACACGCCCGATGGCGCCCCTGGCGCGGGGTGGGGGGGCTGCGTAAGTGGGCGCCCCTGGGCCAGGGACCGGGCTTGTAAGCAGCAGCAGCAGCAGCAGCGGAGAACAGAGTGCAGCGGCCGAGGACCATTCGGGGTACAGCAGAGACCCCGAGACGCTGCCAGAGAGCCCAGAAAGAGATTTGCCGGGGACTAGGGGTCCTGCCTGTCTCTCGGCCCCCCAGCCCCCCACCTGCCCTGCACCTGGCTGCCGCCCTATAAGAGACCTTTAAAAAGCCACCGAGGGCTCCGGGATTCCTTTCCCGTCTACCCATCTGCCCAGCTCCTCAGAGAGCCTGCCCTGGTGTCCTCATGTGCGACAGGTGGCCTCTGCCCGGGGCCGTCGTGCAGCAAGCAGTGCCGCCCCTGGAGCGAGGGGCAGCTCGGCAGCAGGCTCCGGGCAGGCTGGCGGCAGGCAGGGCTGTGCGTGGCAGGGAGGACCCGTGTCCTTGACACTCCGTCGGGGCTGTGCCCGAAGCCTCAAGCAGCTGCCCCAGTGCGGCGGGTCCCGCTGGGGGGCACCGGGAGCCCAGTCTGGGGCCTGCCTGCCCCCAGCAGTCTCCTCTGATGATGCCGATGGCCCAGCACAGGGCTGGCGCCAGCATGCCCCGGGGGCCGCATGTTGAGCTGTCCAAGCGGGCGCCCTCTCTGGCTCCTCCGCCATGGTCAGGAGCAGGGCCAGCGCCGGGCTGGGCTTCTCCCTTCTTTGCGCTGGGGCGCAGCTGCCTTCCGCCCTGCGTCATGGCTGCTCCGCGCGGCCTGGGTGATGAGCTGTGTGCGGCTGCAGAGAATGAGCTTTGCAGAGCACCGAGAACGCGGAGCTGGCTGCTGGTTCATTTGGGGGGGAACGCGGGGCCTCGGGGGGCTGTCTTCAAGACATCTGAGAGCTGAAAAGGTGCCTAAGACGGTGGCTACCCCACGCTGACCACCTGTGTCCACGCCCATGCCTGCTGGGGAGTGGGCAGCCACTGTGGCCCCCCGGTGACCCCCACTTCCAAGACAGAGGGAGTGAGATGAAGGTGGCCCCATCCCCAGAGGGGGGCTACTGAGACCCGACCTGAGGCCGGACCAATCACCAAGATCCTCAGAGTCTGAAGGACCCGCTGTTGCCATGGAGACATTTGTGAGGTAGTTGCCCTTGGTTCCCTTCCAGAATGTTCCCTGGAGTCAGGAAGAATGGAGGCCTTGGCAGGATCACAGAGCTGGCTGCCCCTCAGCAGCCTTATTCCCCAGCAGTCTGAGCAGGGAAGACAGGGCAGGGGGCAGGGCGGCCAGTGTCTGTGTCCAGGTGGACGCTCCTGCTTGCTTAGCACGCTCAGGTGGGGGCACGGGTGGGGGCACCGCAGGGGGAGCAGGCCTGGAGAGGTCGGTGTGTAAGTGGCCCTTCGACGCCGCTCCCAGGCAGGGCGCGCACAGGCACACCGGAACAGCATGCTGATGTGGGCTCAGCGACGCTGTGATAGAACAAGTCCATAGATTTTAGGGAAGAGTCTGGAGTAGAAAGAAGTCGCAGCATCTGCCAGCTGTGTCCTAGGGTGCCCGGAACTCTGCTCACTTAACCTCACACCATCCTGCAGGGCAGGTGTTTACAGCCTGCTTTCTGCAGGTAAGAACAGTGGCCGGGCAGGGACCAGGGACGGCGGGGTGACGGCGTCCTGATAGAAACATGGCATGTGGGCCCCTCCCTCGCCGCTCCGGCGGGCGGGCGGGCGGCCTGGGCTGTGGCCCTCATCGTGCAGGCTGCACACTCTGCCCCGCACCGGCCCCCGGCTCTCCTCGGCCTGCAGCAGGGAGCAGGACTTGTCTGGTTTTGATGGGAACCTGTTGAGACAACATTTCAGCAGGTGCAGCATCCACAGGTGAGAGCCCCCCATCCTCAGGGGGAGGGACACGCACAGCCCCTCCCGGCTCCCACCGCGGGCCAAGCAGCTCACCTGGGTCCATGGCAGAGGACTCGGGACCCGCTGCCCATCAGACCAATTGCTTCAGCCCTGACCGTGACCTTGAAGACCTGGTGCTGTTTCACCCGGAGCAGCAGGCCAGGGGCCTCCCAGCGGAATCCGGCACCTGAGGGGAGACCCAAGGAAGGACCCAGTGAGGAGAGAGATGGCAGTGGCCCCGGCCCCTGCGGGGGCCCCCACAGAGATGCCAGAAGGCAAAGGTCTGAGCAGAGGCACAGGACGCCTCCTTTGACCTTGACTTCAAATCGTGACCTTCGCACGGTGCATCATAAGCCTCATGAAACCCCTGGGCTCGTGGTCACTCCCCAGGGACAGCACAGAGAAGCCAGGTTCTGGGTCACTGCCGTGGGCAGGGCCAGCCCCAGAGGCCCCCCACGCACACCCCTCTGCCGTCGAGCCAGCTCAGGGGAGTCGCGGGGGGGGGCGTGCTCCCATTGGAGGGGTTTTAGTTTCCTTTGAACATGCGCTTGGAAAACACGCCTGCAGCTGAGTCCGTGGACATGGTTCCTTAGAGGACGGAGCCCAACAGAGTAAGGCACAGGCAGCGTGTCGAGGTGGGGAGAGCAACCCGCCCTGGACCGGTCACCCCGCAGCTGCAGGGGGGCCGCTGAGCCACCTGGCGGCTCACACCTTCCTGGACCCCGTCTTCCCTTGGGGGTGTGGTTCCTGGAGACGCCCAGGCCGCCCCGGCCTCTGTCTCTGCAGCTCTGCTCCCGCCGCGGGCCTGGCGTTGGTGGTCAGTCTCCGACTGCGCCGGTGTGGGGGGGCGTCCTGCCCGGTCCCCATCCACATGCCTGACGGGGGCAGGAACAGCCTGGCCTCCTGGGAGCTGGGGACGTGCTGGGCCTATCTCCTCCTCTCCTCCCGTGTCCAGGCGGCAGCTCTGCGTGGTCACTTAGTGGCCTTTGAGCCCTGTCACAGACTACATTTGTGTCCCGAGCCCCCAGAGCCATCGGCTGAAGCCCTCAGGTACAAGGTGAAGGGGAGAGGAGGTGGGGCCTTTGGGGTCACAGATCGTGAGGGTGGAGCCCTCAGGAGTGGGCTGAGTTCCCTGGTAGAAAAGGACCCCAGAGAGCTCCCTGCCTCCTCCCCGCTGTGGGGGTGCAAAGGGAGTCAGCTGTCTGCTGCCCGGGGACACTCCACGTGACCACACCAGCACCCTGGCCTCGACTTCCGCCTCAGGATCCAGAAATGTGTGTCTATTTACAAGACCCCCATCTGGAATCTTGTTATAGTGGCCTGAACGGGCTAGGACCCTCACTCAGAGGCCCAAATGGCCTAGGACACCCCCACTCACTGGCCCAAATGGGCTAGGACACCCCCAATAGACAAAAGCAAAGATTAGAGCCACTTTTAATATTTAAAGTCTTGATATTTTTGTTCATCGTGGACTGTTTTTACATTGAGTTAATTTCACTGCATTAAAGTATACTTTACCAGCAAAAAACTGGTGCTTCCCGGAGGGTGTGACGTGGTGACATACATCTGAAGAGCTGTGAATTTGTACCTCTAAACCATGCACAGGGATTGTAAGCCGGCGTTACACATAAGAAAGTATCACCATTGAGGGAATAAAACTCACATGCCCCCTCTCTTGCTGTGTGACTTTTTGTCCCCAGCTTTCTCGAGCACCAAATAAGCACAATTCCCGGTTTGAGGGTCTTGTAAGATGATAAATAGCATAATTACCTCTGTGTCAATCCACATGACACTGTTGCACCGAGAAAACATTAACTTGAACTGCTGCTGCTAAAACAAGATTAAAATCTAATCAGGATGTTCGAGAACTACTTGTCCTACCTTCAACTGGAGAAGTGAATCATGCTTAATATTTCTCTTCTCCCTCCCAAGCGTTCATTAGCGCCGACACCGTTCACAGCAGAAATGGAATCATCCGTCACGCCGGCCCCGGTTGTCAGGGCCGAGTGACATCTCTCATCCCTGAGTGGAGCGGCGAAGTGTCTTACTGTAGTCCCTGTTGAGAAACTTGACCCGACTCACCCTTGGTCCAGCCTAGGGGACGTCCTCTAGCGCGGACTGAACAGGAGGGAGGACAACCGGGGAAGATTCCTGGGCATCACATCCATCCAGAGATACTGGTCCAGAAGCAGGTTATCTGGCCAAGGTCAGGGTGAGGGGAAATGAGAAAGGGAGGACACAGGGTGCCAGCACCTGTCCCATTCTGTCTGTTGATCCACGCATCCATCCGTCCATCTATCCATCCTATAGCCATTGACCTATCTGCCTATCTAGTTCTCCATCCGCCCATCCAGCCATCCATCATCCATCATCCACCCACCCACCACCCACCATCCATCCATCATCCATCCTCCATCCATCCACCCACCCACCCATTGATCTACTCCACACACACCCATCCTCCCATCCCTCCCTCCATGTATCCATCATCTAATCTATTTTTCATGTATCCACCCATTCGTATCTCCATCTACCTTCATTCCCCTATTACCTGTCTTCTATCTACCATCTACCTACCTATCATTCCTCATTTGACATCTCACTTAATCTCCAAAACAGCCTCCCAGCAGGCCAGGCCAGGACAAGTGCACTTTCACCCACGCCCTAAGGGCAGTGGTGCCCAGGGCTTTGCTTGGAGAATACTAAGTGCTGTTGCGTCAATTCCCCCAGCAAGACTTTGGTCCTCACTACGGGTTCTGGACTCACAGGGCCCATACACGAAGACTGGACTAGTTTGGGGCTCGATGCCAAGCTGGTGCTTCTCCACCCCCTCGCGCTAGAGCTCATTCACTTCTTTTCTAGATAGCGGCGACGACTCCCCACCATCTGCAGCGCCCCAGGACTGTCCAGGGTAAACTCCTCTAGGCTCGAGTTTGAACTCTCAGATTGTTTGGAGAAAATCCAAACTTCATCAGCTGTGTGAACGTGAGCACTTCCAGTTTTCCAAAGTAAATTTTAGACATGCCAGACAGACTATTTTAGGTCGGCTCATCCCGAGGTTGCTTTCATTAGAAAGCTTCCTTGATGGGGTGACAGCAAAGAGCCAACTCTGGGAAGTTCTGGGAGCTGCTCAAGGTCACAGCTACAGGGAGCTATCAAAGATTCAAAGCAGCTCTTTTCCATTCTGGCCCATCTTATTGTTTTGAATGCAAATTGACCCAAACAAAGGCCGAATTCAATGTGTCTGTGATTTGGAATTTCAAATACTCCCATTTGCAGATGCCACACCCACGGCTAAAGAGTGAGCACCTAGTTCCCTGAGCTGTGGATGGTCTCATCTTCAGACAAAGGAAGTGACCAAGTTCTGGGGAAGGTTCATTTTCAAGTCCAACATACAGGATGTTGCTGTTTTATGAGACCAACTAAAAGTCATGTAAGGAATGCCCAGAACATTTCGATGACAGCAAGTTTGATATTAGCTTTAAAACTGCTTTTCTTATCAACACCATCAATAGGAGTAGATTATCCAAAATAGGGGAGGTGATTGTTCAGACCACCTGGAAGAGGAAGCCTGCTCAGTCACTACATCAGAAGGACTTACATAGGTATGTATGTCTCCTGCATGCTCTCAGGAAGGAAGAGGAAATAAAACCTAAAATAACAAGTGATGGGTCTAGAGAATGGGCTGAATTAGCATGGAAAAAAAAAGAAGGAAGGATGAAGGAAGAGCATTAGAGCTGGTTCATTTGGGGGGAAGGAGAGCTTCAGGGCACTGGGACTGTCCAGCAGGGCCTGGGAAACATCCAGCTTTTGCACTTGCTTTGCCCCCGTCCTGAATTATTCTGCTACTTCCTCCAGCTCTGCCTCTCTCTAGTTCTTTGAGGGGCCGCAGGAACCAGCCAAAATCCCTGCCCCAGGGCCTTTGCCTATGCAGCTATGTCTATAAACTTTTCTCAAGGGCAGTCAATGATTCTATTCTTTTCTTTGGTCTCGGCATAAATGTTGACTTATCTCTCTGAGTTTCCCTGAGAACCTGATGCAAATTTTCCCCTATCCTGAGCTCAGATTCCTATTTACCTTGGTTTTTGGGTCCCCTTTGCACCTTCTAACACATGGGCCTACTCTCTGTCTCCTCTTGAATGCCGACTTCATGAGGGCAGAATGCTAACCATTTAGATCACTGTTATTACTCTAGAAGCTATAAACTTTTCTAAAGACTATTTGGTCTCCACAAATATTTATTGAAGAAAAATGAGTGTCTGACTCGGTGATTCTCTATATGCTAATCAACAACTTCTCAATGACTCAGAAAGTCGGGGATTCATCATCAAACATGACCAATGAACAGTGAGAAGAGCACTGCAGCAGTACTCCTAAGCTTTTCATCACACTATCGATGTGGTCCTCAGGGCACGCCTCTGAGCTAGGTTTCACTCTAAATGTCTTTTTGTACTAATAGAGGTGAAAGTCCTAGAAATGGCAAACAACTTGCCCCAAATTCCACAGCTAGTAACAGGAAGTGTGATTTCAGGGTCTGATTTCCTAACCCTGGTGCCAGCCCTAAAGACTCCCAATTCTCCTTCCAAACACAGGTATAATTTTATGCCCCTGGATGCCTTAAAGTCAGTCAATTTCACCTGATTCTTTTCAGTCAAAGAAATAGGAAGAGTGGGGGCCTCCCTGGGGGTGCAGTGGTTAAGCGCAGCACTATGAAGCTATCGGCAGCCACTGCAGCACGAGTTCAATTCCCAGCCAGGGAGCTTCCCACAGGGCACAGCAGACCCCTCCTGCCTCCCCGCTGCTCCCCTCAGCAGTGGACTTCAGTCGATCTGCCTGTTCTGCTCCCCACTCTGTCTCTGGTGAGTTCTCTCACTCCCCACACCTCTGGCCTGCACCCCAGCTTGTATGCATAAATAAATAAATCTGAAAAAAAAAAGGACGAGGAAGAGGAGTGAGTCCTGGGTGATATTTTCAGAGTTGAGCGGCCTCCTGCTGGCCCTTCGGTCATCCTGGCCTGGCTCCGGGCGCCACCCTACGTGCAGCCCGCTGCCCTGCAGGCCAGGTCGCAGGGACATGGGAGCTGCCCTGGGGGACAGAGGGGCAGCCGGAGGCTTGTAGTGCCAGCAGGGCGGGTGCCCCGGCTCGCCTGGGAGAAAGTCGGCTGGCGCCAGCTTGCTGCAGGCTGGCAAGGACGTGGACCCGGCCACGGGGCAGGAGGAGCTGCGCCCGGGCTCCTTGACCGGAGGCCCTGGCCGGGGGTGGGGGAGGTCTCGGCAGGCAGCGTCCTCTGGCCACCGGATGTCGAGGCAGCACGGAGCCCTGCGGGTCAGTCTGGGAAGCTCCACATTCACGGGGCGGCCCAGGAGGCACCCGGAGGGGCGCATGGCCGCCTGGGCCGGCTGAGTGCGGGCAAGTGGCCCCCCGACCCGGCCGGGCTGCAGAGTGAGCACGAAGCTCGTGCTGGCTCCAGCGGACCCTGAGATGGGCCCGGGGTGCCCACGTGGGTAAATGCCGACGCTCTCGGCTTTTCTGCCGCTGGCCTCTGCGGCTGCCACCGGCGGCCTTGAACGCAGGAGGCGCTTGGAAGCAGGCCGTGGGCCCGAGGCGGACGCCCGGAGCATGGCATGGGCCTGGGGAGGGGGCGCACCTGAGCTGGAGGCGGGGGCTGCCGGCGGCGCCACTCAGACACGCTGCCGGAGGAGGAGACCGCGCGAGACCGCCAGAGAGGAAGAGGGAGCTCCGTGGGGCCCCGGCCTCCCTCCTCGCCAGCCTGCGGGCTCGCCCCACGGCTACTGGCCTAGAAAGAGCACCGAAAGCCTGAAAAAGCCACCGAGGGCTCCGGACTCTCCTTTATCCGCCTGCCCGAGTCGACAGCGCCTGCCCCGCGCTGGCTGGCCCCAGGACCCCGCTGGCGTCCTCCACGTAGCTGCGGGCCAAGAGGTGAGGGGCGCGGCTCAGGCCTCAGGTGAGCGGCAGAGCAGGTGAGGGCTGCAGAGCCCGGGTGCAGAGCCTGCAGCTCCCCCAGGACTTGGTCCCGGGGCGTAGGGGCTGCTCGCCGGGGAGAACATGACCGAGGCCCGCCCAGCTGCTCGGGCCGTGCCCAGCCACGCCACGCATCCGCCTGTCAGGGCATTGAGCTCGGGTTTTGTCTTCCGTTCCTCAGAGCATGATTTTCACACCCTGGGGCCTTGCTGCTGCCCAGCCAGCAGGAACCAGACAGATGACAGCAGCGATGGTGCTGAGGTGAGGACGACGGCAAAGGCTGCGACGGCCCGAGCAGGGGCTCTGTCAGGCGCTGGTGAGGGCCCAGCAGCCGGGAGGCTTGTCCAGCGTCGCCGAGGCCTCACGGTGCCTCGGGGGCCACGGCTGTTTGTCCTGCTTCCTGCTTGACTCTGCTCGGAGCATCACGACCTCGTCCGCAGTAAGAGGTAAGTGGTCCAAGCAGTTCCGGCTCCAGAGCCGACTTTTAACCTCTGCACATGGAATTACTGAGGTTGGGATTCTCGATTCAGCTTCCTTCGGCTCTCCGCGAGAGGTTTGAATGCTTTAATTCAAATTTCATTTAAAAATAGCGTGAGCAGACTGCAGCCCACCTGGAACACCGCCTTTCAGGAGGCTGCTCCCCGCCTCTACGGGGTTGTATGAGGGCCTGCACCCCCACTTCCACGGGGGCCTGATCGCAGCACTCAGCTCCACATGTGGCGTTTCCCAGGGACCTCTGGGAATGTCCAGGGCAGCTGAGGCTCCAGAGCTCCCGTCTGAGAAGCGGCACAGTCGCCTCTGCTCTGCAGAAGCCGGACTGTCTCCTGGGGGCACAGCGTGAGGGGCGGCCAGATGTGGGCCCTGTGGGTCCGTGGGCAGCTGCCCACATCCTCAGGGGCCTCTAGGGGCAGCACCAGCCCCAGGCGCCCGCATGCCCATGGGGCCAGGACTGTCTGCCTGCCCGGCCTTCCCGCCAGTGGGGAGGGGCGTGCTGTGGGAAAAGCCGAGACCCTGCCTGCGTGCAGCTGCCTCCAAAGGAGAGGAAGAAATAGCAAACTTGGTGTCCAGCGGTGCCACTGAGCAGGGCACGCTGTGAAGCAGGACAGAGGTTGGAAGAGAGGTGCTGAGGGCTGGAGGGCCGGCGAAGAGAGCAGAGGGCGTCTGAGAGCAGAGGCCTGAGTGGCCTGTGGCTGGCCTTCAGGGAGGGGGCAGCGCCGGGCTCTGGGCTGGGCGGGTCCTCCCCGGCAGCAGAGGCGCCAGTGCAAGGAGAGGGGACATCACAGGCCAGAGGGCAGCTGGAGGCCGCTCGAGCAGGGCCTCGAAGACCCGGGGAGGAGTGTGGGCTTCGTGCACTGACTGGGAAGCCACGTCAGGCTTGAGAGCTGGGGGTGATGTGCTCTGGTTTTGTTTTTTTTTTTAAAGATTTATTTATTTTTGCATACAAGCTGGGGTGCGGGCCAGAGGTGTGGGGCGGCGAGAGGGTTCACCAGAGACAGAGTGGGGAGCAGAACAGGCAGATGGTCGGAAACACACTGCTGAGGGGAGCAGCGGGCGAGGCAGGAGAGGTCTGCTGCGCCACGTGTGAATCTCCCCCGCTGGGTGTTGAACTCGCGTTGCCGTTGCCGACAGCTCCACAGCGCAACGCCCAACTGCTGCGCCACCAGGGAGGCCCTCTGGTTTGCTTTTGAAAGGGATCCGTGGTGCGTGTAAAGTGGATACCAGCAAGGGCACGGTCATGCGTCAGGAGACCAGAGAGGAGGTCACTGCTCTAACTCAGGTGTGAGATGACCCGGCTCGCTCCAAGACAGCAGCCACGGAGGAAGTGAGACCAGGTGGTGGGCGGCAGGATGGCAGTGTCGGTGGGCTTTGTGCATGAATTGGATGTGGATGTTCAAGAAAGGGCAGAGTTGCAGGTTTTGTGAACATTGGGGAGTCGAGACTTTTTTTTTTTAAGATTTATTTATTTATGCACACAAGTTGGGGTACAGGCCAGAGGTGTGGGGCAGTGAAAGGGTTCACCAGAGACAGAGTGGGGAGCAGAACAGGCAGATCAGAAATCCACTGCTGAGGGGAGCAGCGGGTGAGGCAGGAGAGGTCTGCTGCACCCTGTGGGAATCTCCCCGGCCGGGAATCGAACTCGTGTCTGTTGCCACTGCTGACAGCTCCACAGGGCAGCGCTTAACTGCTGCGCCACCAGGGAGGCCCTGAGTGGAGACTTGAGGAATCTTTGTGTTCGCTGAATATCTCGCACAGCTCCATTCAGAGGGCTGGGTTCCGGGCTGGGGAATGAGGGTGTCACGTGGCATGAGGCAGAGCTGGTCTTGAATGGTCCTGCTCTCCTGCTCGAGCGGGGTGATCTTGCACATACATTTCCTCTTGCACATGCATTTTCCTCTCCCCAAATCTTGATTTCTTTAGCTATAAAAATAGATTGCAATAGTCTCTGCCTCATGATTTTGAGTCAAATGAAAGTATGCAGCAAAATACCAAGCACGTAGTAAAACCCAAACAAAGAAACACGTTATGATGAGGATTGAGACTTCCCTTGTGTTCGGATTGCGTCTCCGGACATGAAGGCCGACGGTCAGAAACAGGGAGGCTTGTTTAGCAAATGCGCAGCCAGAACAGGGGGTCAGAAAACACGATTCCAGCCTTGGCTCTGCCCTTGAACAAGTCAGCTTGCTTCTCAAGTGCTTGGTCCTCTGTCAAGGACCTGCTGATCTCTAACTCAGAGGGTTTGGATGAGCTTAAAATAAACACAGCCCAAGTCCAAGTGTCCAGCCCCACGCCGGCAGCTCGCTCGCTGTGGACACAGAATCAATACGTTAGGTACTGGTCAGGGAGGTTTTCTGTGGTTCAAGGAGGGGAACCTGTTGAAACAGGATTTAAAACTCTATTCATACTCGACCTTTTCCAAATGGCCACAGTTCACAATCTCGAATAACTCTGGCATCCCCCAGAGTCTCAGCTCTGCCAAGGCGGAAAGAAAATATATTTTCATTTTGCAAAGCCTTCTGGCCGTCTAGGGACCATTGATGTTCTATTATTTTCCCTTCAATGTTACCCATCACCAAAACCCACGTTCCAGCTTGCTGGAGGAAAAAGAATGTTCCGTGGCTTGTGACCCTGATAGCACCACCCCTCCTTCCGCCTGCCCCTGGGGGGAGAGCCGTGCTGCCGCCACCATCCCTGAGCTGAGCAGCACACCTCTCCCTGGACGAGTCCATCTCACCTCTGCGGTGGTGCTTTTCCTGCATCGATCACTGATTCTGCTTCCTAGGGTGCTCGTTGAATGGACCTGGGGGGAGGATGAATGATCCATCGAGGGGGAAAGTGGAGAAGTCACCTCTTCGTGGTGCGCTGCCTCTCTCAGGTCATGCCAAGGAGACGAGGTGCTCTCAGGGCGCTTGCGCGACTCTCGAAGACTGAGCTCCAGAGAGAGCGGAGGGGTGCAGAGGGGTCCGGAGCCCAGTGGAGGTCAAACTTCAGGCCCTTGAGTGTCTCATCACTGCCGTTCCCGTCCCTTGCGCTGCCCCTCTTGATGTGCAAAGCACTGGGAGCAGCTCGGTCTTGGGCCTCCTTGGCCATGGAAGCTCTGAGCACACTCCAGGGCAGGTCTGACTAGAGCATAAAGAATTCAAGGTCAGGAACCACATCTCATCGTCATATGTACTCAGACACCTCGTGGATCATCTCTGCAGCTTTCTATGTGAAGGTCATTTTGACCTTCCAAATTCTAGTCTGTGGAAGTCTGAAAATCTCCCCCAGGTTAGGCAACTGAGGAAGGCACTCGTTGCTCTCACCCCGCCTTCTTCTCGGATCCACTCCATTGCATCAGTTTGGGTTCTCCGCCCTATTGGTTTAGCTGCGACTCTAATTGCTTCATCTGCTCTCAGGGAAACAAAAACACATTAATGCGCAATACAGTTTGCCAGAGGAACTGGTTCTGCAGAAAACCACTGGGTCGGGGGAGGTGGCTAGTGATGACAGAACGGGCAAGTGCTGTCCAATTATCCATAAAAATAACACAGTAGATATCGGGTCGGCATTCATATCTCTAAGCAACCTCCCTCTAGAAATTCCTCTCTGGTTCATCCTTCCCCAACACAAATATTTTTGGGCGAAATTGAAGAGCAGACCTATGCTAGGAACTGAGTATCTAGTGAAGAATTAGACAAGCTTCCTGTCCTCAAGAACTTTATAATACATCATGAGGGGCATTAAAAATTAACATCAATCGCAAAATAAACAGCAAAATAATTTCACACTCTTAAGTGCTGGGGAGAATTCAAGAGTGAGCAGGATATATCTAACCTCATAAATGACAGGTGTGACTTGTCGTTTCCTCCACATTCAATTGAATGAAGTTTCGAGAGCAGCCCAGCTCAAGGGATGGGGACGAAGACACTGACTCTGGATGGGAGGTGCTAGCGGCAACGTCTCGTTGCAAATGGGAAGGTACACGAAAGGGGGGCACCTGGATGGAGGCCCCAGGGTAGTTTCTTCCTCACCTAATCCAAGGATGGAGTCCCTAAAGAGCCACTCATAAAACTCTAGACAAGTTTGGAGATTCGTGAGAGGTGACTGCCGTGGCAGGCCGTGTCCCTGGGGCGGACTGGCCTGGCTGGCCTTCCTGGAGCAACAGAGCCTTGGGGAGGGCATACCTGGTAGCAAATTCAAGCAGAGAGAAGAGACTGAGCCCCTTTCTTCTTGTTTCCACTCCCAGGAGTGTCAGAGATGGGTCCCCATGCACAGCCCAGAGTTCAGGTCGATGTTGGGGGTTCAGACTGGCCAAGGACTCCCACCTGTGAGGCTGAGATGCTCTTGCAACAGAAAATGGAGCACACCGTGAAGCCAACCTTGGGAGGTCAGCAGGGCAGACACCGCCCGGAGAGACAGTGCCCCTTGGGGAGGGGGCCATGGCGAGGTGAGCGTCCTCCGTCCCCAAGTTCATCAACATCGACCTGAAGCTCCCTTCTTTCTGCTCTTTTCCCCAAGTCGGGGGCTAAGAATGGGGAGAAGGAGATGAGAAATGAGCACCATACTCTCCATCGGGTGCCTGCGACCACCGATATGTTGTGCAGGCGGTTGGTGGGAGGGTAGGAAGGTAAGGAGCACTGGGTCAGAAATAGAATTGAAGTCTGAAAGTGACCGGGGTCATAGAGATGCTTCAGTAACTGAAAATGACAGGTGTCGCTCCCTCTGACTGTGATGCTAAAAGACCGCTGCCCGAAAATGTCCCAAAATTGATGACTGAATCAAGAAGATGTGGTACATATACATAGTGGAATATTACTCAGCAATCAAAAATGATAAATTCATACAATTTGCAGCAACATGGATGGAGCTAGAAAGGGTCGTGCTCAGCAAAATAAGCCAGAAGGAAAAAGAAAAATATCAGATGGTTTCACTTATAGGAGGAATATAGGGGAGCCAAATAAGCGATCAGAAGGAGAAAATAACACAAAAAACAAAAACAAAAACTAGCAGGCAACCAGAAATAAGAGACATTCTGCAGGGGAGAAGGAGGAAGAGGGATCAAAACAGGGGAGAGAAGAGCACAAGGGACTATGGTGATGGTTCAGGGGTGAATTGGTGGTGAGAAACTTGGGGGATACACAATAATGTAAAGGATATAAATAAACATTAGTTAAAAAAAAAAAAAGACCGCTGCCTGGCAGGGCAGAGACCTCAACAGGTTCCGGCAATCATTGCTAAGAAAAGGAAAACCCTGCCTGCTTCTCCTCCGGCGGTTTAGGGTCCTCCCCCGATGGAGGCTCATGGCTACAACACCAATTAGCACAGCAGTGATGTCAAACGGCTTGGCCGCCCCCACTGGACTCTGCCTTTTCAAAGTTTCTCTGGGTTACTCCCTTTAAAGGTCTATAGTCCTTGGCAACAGGGGATGGCAGGTGAGGGTTCTGGAGATGGAGTTTCCTTCTTTGAACAGATGGAGTTTGGCTGCTGGGTTTAAACCATCAAAAAGTAGGAGTCTTAAAACATCTTTTCCTCTGACTGCAACTCCATCATCAAACACAAGATCTATTCTTTTCTTTCTTTCCGGAGAGAAAAGGGGAAAAGATCTTAACTTCCCAGCAGCGGAAGAAATGAGTGGAGAAAGAAGAGTGTCCAGGGACAGACACCTCCCTGGAGACACAGCTGCCCCAGGCCAGACGCAGACAAAGGGCCGGCGAGATTGACAACTTCTCGTTGTGCAACTTCTCACGTTGTGCTCGCCTGTCCTGGCGCCCAGCGTGCCGCCCGATGGGGCTGGGAACTTCCTTCCACTCACACGCATTAAATGCCAGCAGCCCTGCAGAGCCGTCCTAGCCCCATTTTACAGCTGAGGCTGCGAGAGGCCGAGCTCCCTGGTGGGGTCCTCAGAACCAGGCAGACGTGGTGCCGACGGGCAAATCTGCCGGTGGGGGGCAAGCCTGCTGCTTTCTTTCACCCAGGCCCCCTCTCCCTCTCTGTGCGGTGTCCAGCGACCTCTCCATGGCCAAGCGGGACGCAGAGCCGCTCTGGCGCACCCCGGGGCGACCTCGCCCTTGACTGTGCTTTTCTGACCCCTTGAGACTGCGCCCCGGCATGTTGCTCAGAGCCGGCCGCTCCGGGCGCCCCTGGGGGCGTGGCTCTAACGGTTGCCCACAGAGGGGGCTGAGAGCAGGTCCTGGGGGGAAGCTTTGGCCGGGGAGCTGGCTGCCCTCTGCGGGCGTGCTCGCTCGTCCTTCCGGCGCTGACCCGGGGACCCGGGCGGGGTCAGACTCCGCGGCGTGGAGACCCTCTCTGGGCCCCTCGCCGCCCGGGCCAAAGACTGCAGAGTTTTAGGCACTGAGAGTCGGTGCCACCCCCAGCATCAGAACAGAAACGGAAAGAAACCAGGGAGTGGGGTGAGGCCCCAGTGTCCTGGCGCTGCTGCTGTTTTTGAGCATTCAGCTATAAAGTCTCGCCAAAAGAGCTTTTTAAAAAATGACTTGGGTCTCTGGTGTGCCAAGCTTGAGACTGGCATCCTCACGCTACTGAGTAACTCAACGCTGATTCATCCTAAACTTTTAGTGTAATTAGTCCATCAACCAGTGTTTTTCCTTCTCATAGAACATAGCTCAAGGCGTGCACGCGCGCGCGCACACACACACACACACACACACATACACACACACACACACGCCGCATTTGCTCTCCAAGGACTCCCTGAAGCCCAGCATGCAGGCAGCTGGCAGCTGGGTGCCCTCTGCAGACCCCACAGAAGAAGGGGCTGGGTGTGTCCTCCGCGCAGGCGCCCACCCTCAACCCTGACGCGTCTGATCCGGGGTTTGCTGTGGGCCATTCCCGGTGCCAGGAGCTCCCCCTTCCTCAGTGCGCCGACCCTAGTAACGCACATTAAAGGATATTTTTATGATGCAGCACAATATCACGCCTTCCTAGGTGAGAAAATTGCAACTCAGAAAGGTGAAGGCAACTGCCCATCTCAGAGCAAATTTGTTGGCAATTGGAGGTCCTGGGGGGGTCCTGTTGATGACCCCCTTTCTTCCCTTTCTGTGAACTCCCCTAGTCCCCCTCCAGGGCTCCTCCTCAGGTCCTCACGCCCCTTTGGTGGAGTTGTCGACAGGACTACCCGGGGTGTCCCCACGCACCTCCCCACCATCTCCACAGCATACGGGGAAACTTCTTCCACAGAGTCAGGCCATTCCTTTAGAATCTGGGGCCCTGTAGACTGTTCCAGCTCCTCAGACCTCTGCAGGAGCAGCTACAGGAAGTCCCTCCGCCGACACAGGGGTGTGACACTGTCCCAACAAATCCTTATGACAAAGCAGACCGCCAGGCCACCCTCGGGTGCGGGCTCCTCTCGGACGCGACCACATCAGTGAGCTCTGCTGGCGAGGGAGAGTGGCATGAAGGTGTCCGGCCCCAGCCAGCAGCTGAGCCCTTGGGCTCCAACTTGGCAACGGCAGAGCCCAGGCTGGGGGCCCCGGGCCCTGCGGTCTGTCGGGAGCAGAGCTGGCCACGGCCTGGGGCTTCCGCACAGCTGTGCACACAGAGAAATCTCAGCTTTCCTAAGCCTCTGTCACATTCGGTTTCCCTCGCTCTCGGGCTGAACTGACCGTCCACGCCAGCAAAGCCAGGCTCACGGGACAGGTTTTGTAGGTTTCATCTTCTCAGTCCTTTAGAATCCGAGAATGATGCTTCCTGGTCCTTACTCTTCAAGCTCCTCTTTGCTGCATCATTTCCCCAACAGCAGCTCAGCAGCCGCATTTGCATATTCTCAGCATCTTACAACAACCTCCCTTCTTCCTGCTCCATCTTGAACAAGTATTTACAGAGCACCACGAACGGAGCTCGGCTGTAGGCACCGGGACATAACGATGAAGTAGGCAGGCAAGACCCTTACCTTAGGGGGCTTCGCCCCAGCAGCCTCAAGGCTGCCTCCCCCACCCCCTCTAGGATTTGCCTGGACTTTCTCAACCCTCTTGCATTTTCCTTCCTTCCTTCTATCCGTCCACCCTTCCTTCAACCCTTTCTTCCTTCCTGCTTCTTTCATTTCTAAGTTTTCTATCTATTCATTTATCTTTTAATTTCTTTCTTTTATTACCTTTATTTATTTATTTATTTTTCCTGCGTCCCCTTTTGCACTGGCTTTGCCGTCTGACTGGGGTCTGGCTCCACCCCTCAGATAACCTCCTTGTCCTTCTTGGCCTCACTCTCCATTCTTGTGATCTCCATGAAAAACTAACCAGACACTGTTACTCACCTGCTCAAAATCTTACCAGGACTTTCCACCACACTAAGGATGAAAGTCCCCAAACCTGACACCGAGACCGCCCTGGGCTGGGTCGGGCTGGTGCCGTGTCTGGTCCGTAATAGAAAGTCATTCGCTATCTCCCACAAGTTGAGAGAGAATGATGGGCTTGAACAAGATTGTATACGAGCTGATACTTGAAGTTCTACTTTTTTATTTTCCCACTCTAGACATAAGCAAGATCTAGAAACTCATGCGCTTGTGGCTGTGACATACACACCTTTGGTTTGTCGCTCATGGAGAGGGCTGGGAGCTAGCCGCACAGAGGGGGCATCTTTGTCCCGCCACTCACGGGTCAGCGGGTGGTCAGGATGGGGGCGGCGGCAGCAGCAGCAGCAAGACTCGGAAGTTGGGGCCAGATGCAGGTCCCAAGCTTAGTGTGAGCGCCTTGAACAGGCTCCGACGTCTCAGCTTCCTCGCCTGGTAGAGGGGGAGGGGCGCCTAGGAGTCTTCTTCTCTTGGCCCCTGAGTTCAGGAGGGCATGTGCGTGAGGCACCTGCAGTGTCCAGATCCTCAACACCCCCCTTTATGCCCCTTCTGGTGCCATTGCTGTCTTTCCCCTGGCTGTCCTTGAAAGCCAAGCCCCAGCTGTGTGCACGCCCTCTCCAGAAGCAGCCTCAGAGCCAGCGCCTCTCCAGCTCCCCAGGCTGGGCTAGGAGGGCTTGCAAAGACCCTTTGCTCCCTGTAGCGTCCGCCGTGAGCCCCAGGCCAGCCTGAAGGACAGCTGGGTATGGGAAGCAGCACATCGAACATAGGCTGCAGGACTCAGAAGAGGCTCCTGCCCTTCTGTATGAGTTTCTCCAGTGAAGTTTCTAGAAGCCAACTAAGCAATGCATTGTAAAGTCAACTGTAGACTTGACTGTTCTAGCATCGTTGGCACACACAGGCAGTCAGGCTGGTTCTCTTTGGGACACCTTCGGAACCCAGTTTGTTTAAGAGAGATGCCAGCTGCTTTCGGAGGAAGGCAGCGCTACTGCTTTGGAGCTGCCGTCTGCAGGGGACAACTGTCACCTTAGCTGGAACGTTTTTGTCCTTTCTGATAAACTCGCTGCACCCATCGCCATTTTGAGTGTTTTACCTGCTTTGTATTGTCTTCATTTCTCACCCTCTACGTGAGCTGGAAACTCCGTCTTCATCTTAGAGATAAACTCTAACTGGGGGTGCATAAAGCAGGTGCGAGCCTCCAGGTCTCCCCCAGTGTGGAGGGTCCACTGTTTTTCCCTCAGCCCTCCCTGATGACCTTCCCAGTCGGCACTGGGCTTGGGGACACAAACACGGTCTGGATGTTCAAGGACTAGTGAGTGTGACTTCCACACAGAGAGCCAGTTCTTTGAGTCCTGGGGACAGACCTGCTCGCTGCTCTTCCTGGCACCCCCAGTGTCAGCTGGTGCGGAAGCCAGAGGCTCCATGCAGGCCATGTAAGCTGGTCTCTGCCTGAGACTGTGGGCCTCACGCAAGCCGCACCCCTGGGCTCCGCAGGCAGCACCCCGACTCGCGGCAGCCGTCCTTGTTTTTTTCCCATCGATACCAGTTGCTGACGTTACTTTGGGCGTTGGAAGGATGGAACTGAGCTAGAACGTGGGTTTGATGGGGTGTTGATGTGGTTGGCATGGCCCACGGTGACTTGGCCACTTTTGCTCTCCATTTAATTGGTTTGGGCACAGAGTACCTTTTTCAAACAGCATTTAACAGTCTCTGCTGTCCTTCTTAATGGCTTTTGACTGTGGTGACAGGAAGGGGTGATTATATGTATTAGTTTCCTATTGCTGCTGCAATAAATAATCACAGACTTAGTGGCTTAAGGCAACACAATTTGATTCTCATGCAATTCTGGAAGTTAGAGACTAAAATACATCAGCAGAGTAGTCTTTTGGGAGGCTCCAGGGGAGAGTCTATTTTCTTGCCTTTTCCAGCTTCTAAAGGTCACCTGAATTTTTTTTGGGCCTCATCATCTTTTATCAGCCAGACCTCTGCTGCCATCATAAATATCAAACCTGATTGTCCTGCTACCCTCGTATGAGAATCGTTGACCTGCCTAGTTTATCCAAAAGAATCTCCTCCTTCTTAATGTAATCACATTTGCAACACCCTTTTCACCATCTCTGACAACCTATTCACAGGCTCCAAGAATGAGGGTGTAGACATTTACAATACTGTGATTTTTAAGAAGTCTATGTATTTGGCTAGTCCGATGACCCATATGTATTCTTCACATATATTTTTTCTTCATCCATCCACAGTTCCTGGCTCACAGGTTCCCCAAACCCTTAGAATTTCCTAAGTGTTGAGAATGATAGAGTCCTTCGTTATATGGGAAAGGTGACTCTGAGTTACTGCGGATGGGGGTTGCTCGCCAGGTGAACCGAGCATGTGATTAGCAGGTTGGGACTTCCAGTCCCACCCCCAGATCTCAGGGGAGGAAAGAGGACCTGGAAATTGAGTTCAATTAATTGCCAATGCCAGTGATTGAATCAGTCATGCCTAACTAATGAAGCCCCCACAAAAGCCCAAAGAAGGGGGACCTTCTGAAAAAAATGGAGATTTGAGGAGAATGGCAGACCTGGAGAAGGGATGGAAACCTTTTATCCTTTCCCCATACTCTGCCGTCAGCATCTCTCCCACCTGACAGTTCCTGCGCTGTGTCTCTTATAACAAACGGGTAATCCAGGGAGTAAGGAGGCCTCCTGAGTCCTACGAGCCAGTCCAACAGATAAGCCTAACCTGAGGAGCAGGCCACGGGACGCTGCTTCAGACCTAGTTGGTCAGAGCCCAGGCGCTATCCTGGGCTGTGAGCAGCATCCGAAGCGGCTGGCGGTCTAGAGACGGAGCGCTTACCCTGTGGAGTCTGATGCTATTTTGGGGTAGATATTGTCAGAATTGAGGGTGTCTGAGAATTCCTCGTTGGCATGTGGAAGGCGCCACACACTACCCTGGAGTCGAGTCCACATATTTCTGAGGGTGGCTTTTTCTGCCTACCGCACGCATATCCCACTCACCCTCTGACTCGAGCCAGAGAGCCCCACTTGATCTGTTCCCCATATCCTACCTCCAATTCAGGTTTGTTTGAATAAACAGTTCTGCAATGGAAAAAAATAAGCTTGCTTGAGATGTTGTCTGTCTAGGTATCTACAGCTCTGCCGTACAGAAGTCTCTTCTATTCAGACACTTGGGATAGTCTCTACTGTGAAATCTTCAACCCCTCAGCCCCTCTGCTCTGGAGAATCTGATTTAGCAGGTTGGGGACTAGATGAGGTCATTCACATTTTTAGCGAGTACTCAGTTTCTTAGCACTGGGAGAGTTTGAGGGTGACTGAATCCACGCCCTACCCTCTCTGAATGATGTCCCCCAGCCACAACCTCCTAGAAGAAGAGGGTGGTTTCTAGGAACCTGCTGGATGTGGGGCACCATGACATAAACAGTTCCCATCAGCCTCCTGGCAGCCTGGATATCAGCAGTGTTATAGTGAATGAGATAGTGCCGACCCTCGCCCCCACTGCAAGACAGCCTGGGTCAGCAAGAAGACAGACATGCCTTCTACCCAGCCGTTTATGCAAGGTCGTTCCCTTCAGAGTAAACACCTCCCTTGCCCCAGGTAAGACCCAGTCTCTGGCTATGTGACATAACCGCTCTGCTCTGCTCTATAACATAACTTGCTTGCCTTTCATGGAATTAGTAGCTATACTGTGAGAACGCGGAGGGGGCAGGTATAAAACCCCTACTGGCCCCTGCTTGGGGGCTGCACTTCTGTGGATGGGGCTTTGAGTCGCCGCTAGTGCAGTCCTCAGCACTGATATTCTGCGATGGGGCTTCGAGCCGGCCGTGGGTATGGCTGAGTATTAATAAAGGCCTTTGTCTGACCGCTCCTCTGCCTCGTGTTTATTGGGGCGCACTATAGCAGCAGTGTTATCTGCATTTGACAGAGCAGCGTTGGAGATGGTTCCAGGATGGGCTGGGATTAAGGCTGGGTCTGAGCCACCCTCTCTTTCAACCTACCGCATAGCAAAGATTTCACTGGCATTGCTTCCTGAGTAAACAGACATTGAATTGACCCACATTATATGAAATACGATCTCTGGCGATGGAACTCTAGAGAGAATCCATGAGATAAATCATTCAGAAAATGTGTTGGACGAATAAAGATATATAAAGCCCATTTATATAGTCTGGTGAAACGTGTCTTATTTTCCTCTCAATTATTGCGTTCCTGTTAGACCCAATTATTGAAATAATTGTGTCAATTTTCCACTTTATCCATTGTGTTCAAACATAGTCATGACTTGTTGATGCTCCCAAAGGAAAATTGTACAATGAGCAACCGAGAAGAGACTGGGCCAGCTGTTATGCAGAAAATTGAGGAGCCAGCAAAAGATGTAATTTCAGCCAAACCCAGGGCCCCGATTTCAGAGCGAAGCAGCTTAATTGGAAAACATTATTGAAAATGGACAAAGAGGAGTCATAGGGAGGAGCCTGATTAGGAATAACCGCAGGGAGGTGCGTGTCCAGGCCACACGCTCTGAATTCACTTGTGTTTTCTCAGGAAATGAAGGGCACGAGTGGGGAATAATGGACCCGTAGTACTAGCATTTCGAAAGATGTCCCAGACTGATACAACCTGTTCAATTCGAGCTCATCCAAACCAGGAATATGTTAAGAAAACAATTTCCCTATTCAAAATAAGCAATGCTTCCGCTTCCTTTCATGCCATGCTGGCACTTTAGCCAGAAGACACAGCCTAGAGCTCTTTATGCTCCAGGGGATTTTTCAACTTATAGTTCGCCATTGAATAGGGTGTACACTCTGCTGTAAAATGCTTGTTTTGTAGGCTTTTGCCCTAAAGAAATGTAAATGACTTCTACCTGGTAGGAAGATCCTCACAAAGCTACCGTTTTATTGGCCTATAGGATATCAATCGGTTTTGTCCCTGATTTAACCAATTAACTTCATTAAAATGAATTTGTTCATTCACACATGCACACAAATATGAAATAAGATTGCTAGATTGTGTACATACATATAAAATAAAAATGCACCTCTATTTAATTATGTAAATGGGTACATGCAGATGTAGCTTAGAAGTAGATGCGTGTATGTTCTGTTTCTTGAATTCTCCTTTGAATTAGCCTTGCTGTCTTGCTGGTTTCCACATTAATGAGATAAATACATCTTTGACATGTGTTCATTTTACATATGCAGAAGGGTAATTTTTCAACTTTTTGAAATACTGTTTTGACAGATAGAAAACCTGTTAATTTATAGGCAATTGACTAGTTGGGGCTCGTAGGGAATGCAGTGAAGTTGGGGGTGGATGGGAATGATGAACAGGGGTTTCTAGTCCAAAGCTCAGCCCCCTATCAACTCCAGCAGGTGGCTGCCAAGGAAGATAGCTATTGAAATAGCAATCTCTGTATTTTTTAAGAGAAGAAAAATAATCTAAAAATAGAGATTTTTATGTGAAATTTCCTTTGAATTCAAAACAACTATTCAGTTGACTGAATTCGTCCTGTGACTCACCAATTTGCAATATTTCATCGAGTCCCACCATGTCTGCTAAATACTTTTCCTTGTGTGGTCTCCAGGGCTCATGTATCCTTGGGGTTCCACACCCTCAAGGGAACCCACTAACCTCCATCCCACCCACCTACAACTCCATCCCACCCCATTACACTGATCTGGCTCACCCCACCATATTGATTCACCCCCCAAAGAGATCTATCCCAGACTCTCTCCTGGCCTATTATGTTGCTTTCTAACTCTTGTAGCTACAGTCAGTCTTGGGCATTTCCAATCCTCTCCATAGTAACCAAACTGTTGTCTTCAAAAAGCAAATCAATCACGTTTCACTTTCCAACGCATTATTAAAACCCCAACACCATCCCACTCCTTTTCGGATAAAGAACAACACTCTTAGCTTGGCTTGCGTGGCTGATGCAGCGTCAGGTCTGTCTTCCTGCCCCCCCAGGTAAGCATCCCTAACAAGTTTGTTTAACGAGCTTGTCTTCCTGCATCTTCAGGAAAAGGAAGGACAGCTCTGAGAGGGTAGTAAGGAAGCTAACCTTCCAAGGAAGCTAGACAGCAGGTATTCATAAAGCAAGCGGGCACCCAGCCAGAGGCCGTGCCCACCCTTCCTATCTTCCCTCTGCAGACCCTTGCCTATTTCCCCTATTTTTTACTCTTTTGTATTAATCCCTCTGCTCTCTGCCAGAGAGGAAGATGGGGGTCTTTCAGACACGCATTTGCAGCCCTCCTCAGTTTGCCCACAAATTACTTTCTTTTCCTCAAACCTGTTTCCTTTCATTGGCTGGGGGAAACTGAGGCCGGTGTGCGGTACCAGGGCCAATCTTCCCAGCCCCATTTCACACTACAACAATATTCTTCAGTTACAAAGATAAGATGGTCTTACAGTTTTAATTCGTATCATATCACTGTAAAATTGAATTTCTCTCTTTTTAATAGGCTACCAAATGTCCCATAATATCCCAAGATATATTCTTAAAATTATATTTATATCTCTTGACTTAGAAATTTCAGACTATAAGCATTTATTTTATGAAAATGTAATTGGCAGAATTCTTGTTGTAGAGAATTATTTTATTTATTATATTTGTCAAAAAAGGTGAAGTTGCCATCTAGCCTGTGATAATTACCTTACCATCTAACTCACTGATCTTATAGTAAGTTATTCCATTTAAAGTGAGCAATATGAATTGCTGGAAAATAAATGTCCATAAAGGACTCAAACAGATTAGCAATCTGGTATTATTCCACACCAAGTCCTTTCCTTTATTATAATCTTCCATTGTTCTTAGACTTCTCTGCTGTAACATTAGAAGAAACATCGGAAAGTTGCAATAAAGAGCCCAAAGACAGGGGCCCTCCCTGGTCAAACGGGGCACTTCTTAGCAAGTGCACCCAGCACTATTCCATTATCCCGGGGAACCTACCTGTGTTTCACTGAGAAACCCGGCGTTTGTGGCTGACTCCCTGCCACTTGCCGACTTTCTCTGGCGATGATGAGTAATACGATCCCTGCCAATAGAACAGGTAACCCCGAAGTTTGTTTCATTACTCTGGAGAATGCTAACCAATGCCGTGGCTAATGCAGACCGTTCATCTCAGGCAAGACTTCCCAGGGCTCATTTTCTCTACCCCGTGGGGAGAACGTCTCTGAAGAATGGAGTCAAGTCACAATGAGTAGAAGCCGAGCAGGACGGAGCCTCACCCCGCTCACCGCATCCTTGCTCGGACGTTCCTTTGGAACCACTCGCCCCTTAGTGCCTGGGCAGGGAGTGATGAAGTCCCTCATGTCCACGCTGGACATGTCCATGCTGCAAGGTGAAGCCACAAGCACACCCACAGCAGCTCCCCCCATGGGCAGAAACTGTAAGAGGGGGGTCCCAGGGAGGGGGAGTGCCCCAGGACCCCAGCCCCACCTCAAGCCAGAGAGAGCCAAGACACCTAGGACTACGAATCCCAGACTGCCATCACCACCGAGGGAAGGATGCTGAGGACTGAGGGAGGAGTTAAGAAATGGGTTTGCGATTTAAAAACCAGACCTGTGAGCCTGGAGGGGGGCGACTGCTCGTGGTGGTGGGTCGCCAGGTTTTGAGTGGGCCATGAGATTCCAGCTCAGCAGAACTGGTAGGACGCATTCACCCATTTATTCTTTATCTTTTTCCTTTCCCTTTTTGTCAATAAACCCTTTCATTAATTTTATCGTGTGTGTCTGCAGTTGAGTCTTTAAGTCCCTTTTAAGCGCACGGGTGAGAACCCAGACAGGCACCCCATTTATATCGGGGCTGCCCTGTAACAAAACGACCTCTACACCCCAAGTCTTTGCACGACATCCACTGGTTTCTGGCTAGGAGACCTGCCAACGAGCGGGTGATGACCGTGACGCGTGACCACTGCTGGCCACCCCATCACAGAGCGAGAGAGTGGGGAGCACGCGGACCTGCGTCGGAGCCACCCACCCACAGCGCAGCCTCCTGCACCTACAAGTCCGACACCCTCAAATGTCTTCAGAGTGGGCGCTTAGCGGCCGCGGTCTGCAAGGGAGGCGCTGGCCCGTCCAGGCGAGGCCTCTTCGGAGCGGCTGCCTCCAAGCTCTGTGGCCGCGTCCAGGGTTGGAGACGGAGGTCTGGGTTGCAGGTTGCAGAGCAGGGATGTGTGTGCCAGCGTGGCTGCGGTTTGCTGGGGTCCCGGCTACCGGCTTAGAGTTTTTATTTTCTTTTATTTTTTTGAATGTATATATTTTTATTGTTATTTATGTCTTTTACATTTTGTACTCCCCTTGGGTAACCCGCCACCAATTCACCCGCGATCCATCTCCGTGGTCCCTTGTGTCCTTTTCTGCTCCATTTTGTGCCCTTGTCCTCCTCCCCCGTGACCCTTTCCCCCCCTCCGCCCCGCTGAGTGTCTCTCCTATTTGGTTTCCCTCTAGTCCTAGTGGGACTAGTCCAGTCTAGTGAAACCATTTGATATTTTTCTCTTTCTTTCTGACTTGTTTCGCTGAGTATGATCCCCTCTAATTCCATCCATGTCGCTGCAAATTGCATGTGTTTATCTTCTGTGAATGCTGAATAGTATTCCATTGTGTATATGGACCACATCTTCTTGATCCAGTCATCTATTTTTGGACATCTGGGTTGCTTCCATACCTTTGCTATTGTGAACAGTGCTGCAATGAACATATGTGTGCATGTATCCTTTCGGATTAGTGTTTTTGTGTCCTTTGAGTAAATTCCCAAAAGTGGGATTGCTGGGTCATATGGAAGCTCCATGTTTAGCAGTCTGAGGAATCGCCATACAGCTTTCCATAGTGGCTGGACCAGTTCACATTCCCACCAGCAGTGTAGTCCTAGAATTAAAGCTGCATATCTATGAAGAACTAATCTTTGACAAAGGAGCAAAGAAAATGCAGTGGAACAAGGACAGTCTATTCAATAAATGGTGCTGGGAAAACTGGACAGCCACATGCAAAAAAAATGAAGCTAGACTACTGCCTCACACCCTGCACAAAAGCCAACTCAAAATGGATAAAAGACCTGGACGTAAGACCTGAAACCATAAAATTTATAGAAGGAAATATTGGCAAACTCTACACGACATACATCTCAGCAAAATCTTGAAAGACACATCCCCCAAAGCTAAGGAAGTGAAGGACTTAGACTTTTTAAAGAGTCTTTCTGCCCAGGGTCAGTTGAGTGAGATTTGGGGAGTCCCCTAGGGTGTTTCCCGGGGTGCTGCCTTCTGGCCATGTTCGTGAGTCCGCGTGGGTGCTGTCTGATGTTCTTCCTCAAGTCTCAGTCTGTGCTTTGACGTCAGTGGCTCCATTTTATAGTCTGCAGAAGGTGCTTCATTTGTAGCTTGTTAAAGAGTTCGGTATCTTCACAATAAAGCGCTCCCGTCCCCAGCGGCCTCTTCTGGGCTTCGAGGTGAACTCCAAGCAGCAAGAGCACTTAGCCAACCCTTTATTTTCTCGCATTTTCTTCTCTCCGAGTTGTGTTTTGCGAGGTTCAGGTTCATTACAGCTGATAAAGCTATTCCTGACGGCAGCAGCCGTGCCCCGGGACTGGGTTTTACTGTCTGACGGTACCGCATCTCTGTCTGGGTTGCTGGAGGATGGAGACGCCTTCTCTGCTGGGGGAGAGAGAGAAGACAGAAAACCCAGTTCTTAGACTTCCTGTTGACCTATGTGCCTATTTGTCTGGTTGGGGTCAGACCCAATTCAGAATTTAATACTTTGACACTCATACTTTAGGTGTTGTAGAAATTTTAAAATAGATTACTGGAGCGAACTCAAATGTGTTTTAGGAATACATTAATAAAAGATTAATGATAGAGTTAAATAAAATAAAAGGTGTTGTTTCATGAATCGAGGTCTGCGTTATGAGCTCAGTTTGAATCTCTTAATGTTTCCTCAGGCAGCAGAGCTATTATTACCTATGATCTTGCCACAATACAGAACTCACGGATTATCTCCAGGGACAACTCATTTTTTAAAGGAAATTAACAGAAAATTGATTTGCATTTTAAGTAACAGTATTTGCTGTTTTATTATTGTTCAATATCTGAAAAACTAACCACCTTCAACAGCCAACTCCAGGAAACATCTCCCCTTGGAAATGTCTAAGATGCGGGTTCAAAGGCAGCTACCCACTTCTTGATGAAAAGGTCACTTAAATTTTAATAGGAATTGATTGCCACTTTTCCCTGAACTTTATCATTTCTTTTATGTACCAAGTCGTATAGGCAGTGCTGAGTTTTGGGAAATGAATGCAAGATGTCGCCTAACTGGGGAGCTGGGCACTTACTGGTGACAAAGCCTTGCACCCACGTGACCTAAATGAAAAGCATCACGACTGGGGGTATTGTGGGGGATCGGCGGGGGGCCTGGCCGCAGACACAGATGTCATGCAGAGTTGGCCTATCACCAGGCGTCCTCTCTCTGTTCTGAGTTTTGTGAATTCTTTGGTGGCTGCTGAGTGGCCCCGGGAGCTGCAGGCTTGTGCAATCCTGGGGTGCAGGCCCTTGTGAGGCAAAGACAGCCTGTCTGATTGTCCTTGCACTAGACAGGAGGCGACCCTGCTGGCCCAACCCCAACATGATGCGCCCCCCAGCAAGCATCCAGGGCTGAGCGCAGGGTGGAGGAGGGATGGTTTCCCCGAGAGGAACTGAGCAACGGGCAGGCGGAGGTCTTCAAGCGCCCCTGCCTCCTTCCCGACACGGTAAATGCCTCTCCTCCTAAGAGCCGGCTCTGTGCCCCGGACTCCTGAAACTTGGTGTCGGTGCTCGTTACTCTGTGATACTGAGACCACTTGTCTTTCTCCATGGATGGAAAATGAGCTTGGGCTCAGAGTGGCGATTCGCTTTTGGTGCGTAGCACATTGGACTTAGCTTACTTAAAAGAATCTAAAAATGGGGGCCTCCCTGGTGGCGCAGCGATTGAGCGCTGTGCTGTGGAGCTGTCGGCAGCCCGTGATGCGAGTTCGACGCCCGGCCGGGGAGAATCCCACATGGCGCGGCAGACCTCTCCTGCCTCGCCCGCTGCTCCCCTCAGCAGTGTAGTTCTGATCTGCCTGTTCTGCTCCCCGCTCTGTCTCTGGTGAACCTTCTCACCACCCCATGCCTCTGGCCTGTACCCCAGCTTCTATGTATAAATAATAAAATAAATCTTAAAAAAAAAAGAATCTAAAAATGACTTTGCATGGAGGAGGTCCCACAGGGGATGTGCCGCCGGTCAGCCACTGAGCTGCCCTATTCCTGCAGCCGTCCAAGTGTCCAAGCCACACCTCCCAGTTCCCTGACAGGAGGGTTTGCTTCTCTCTCGGTTCCTCCCAGCCCTCTAGGTATGGGGCCTGGTTTTCCGAACCAACGGACGTACTATTTCACCCATTTTCCAGCAGAGGAAGCTGAGGGGCAGTGAAAGGCCAGACTTAAGTGAGACCAGACCAGACGATGCACGGGGTGGGGCTATCTCTTGGGGGCCACAGCCCGTCCATCCTCCTCCCTGCAATTCCTGTCCCTCCCAAGACGTCAGTAAATCGACTTTGCCATGATGACGGCCTGCACTGGTGTCACGCGTTTTGAACTTCATCTTGGGGAGAATATTCTCCCTGAAGAGTCTAAATGCCAACAATCTCTTCCTGCATACAGCAGGCACTAAATAAGTCACGGAGGATTCGGACTTGGTGTTTTCTGACACCCTCAGCTGGAGAGCAGGCCTCTTCGCAAAGAAACCCTGAACAATCGGCCGCATGATTTCAAATCCGCTCCGCACGCTCTGCGGGCGATGCGACTATGTCAATTAAATGGTTGATTGTGCAACGAATACATAATTTTCATATTCATAAAGCAATCATCTATTATTAAGATTTCTTCTCCATTAAATGAAAAGGATCCTTTATGTAGGAAGTTAGTAAATTACTTTTACATCAGAGGAGATGGTATGCATTTTCTTTTAGGCATCAAAGTCCTAATTGGAGTCTTTACAGCTTCCGAAGATGCATTTATGTGAAAGCTGCTGCTGCGGGCTGGCGTGGGTCTCTGCAGGATGAGGTGGGCAGCGTGCAGCCGCCTGGGAGGGGAGCTGCAGTGGGCACGCAGGGAGCAGCGGGCTCTGAATGGCTCCCGCACCTGCTTGTCCTTTCGTTGCCTGACAGAACCTGGAGGGGCAGGAAGCGCTGAGGTCACGTGCCCACCTGTGGGTGCGGTAACTGCGGACCGGGCTTGGGCGGTTGTCGGGAAGTTGCAAAGCCAGGGATGGCCCGGCCAGGGCTGGGGACTCCGGGCAGAAGGGGGCGCGACGCGTGCAGAGCCCGCCTCTGCCGTGACCTTGAGGTCCCCTTCCCTTTCCGGCGCGAGCTGTGCCTGGCCCTGGACCCCCGAAGCTCGGTGGCGGGACATGCTGGGCAAAGCTCTTGCACACCCTGCTCCCGGGCCCTCGGCCAGCAGTCTGCCCCTGAGCTCGCTGTGCACCCGCGTGCCTCCAGCCCTTGGTCCCCGCGCCCCGCGAGCCTGCTCTGCTCTTGGGAGGCTGCCCCGCCTGCTGGAGTGAGCGGCCCGCCGGGCACTGAGGTTCCAGGTAAAGCAGAGAGAACTGTGAGGGGCGGGTCGTGCCCCCAGCCACCCTCCCCCTGCAGGGGCAGGGCAGCTGCCCTGGCTGACCTGATGTCCCAGGGTCCTCAGGGAGAGAGGCTGACAGAGTGAGACAAGCGGTGTGACCTGGGAAGGCTGGGTGGATAGAGGAGGGAGGGGGAGAGGGAGGAGAGGAGAAAGAAAGGGAGGGGAAAGGGGAGGGAGGAGGAAATGGATGGATGATTGACAACTACAATACACAAAAGGCCAGGCCCTCCCTGGTGGCGCAGGGGTTGAGTCTCAGCACTATGAAGCTGTCCGCAGCCACCGCAGCACGAGTTCGATCCCCGGCCAGGGAGCTTCCCACAGGGCGCAGCAGACCTCTCCTGTCTCCCTGCTGCTCCCCTCAGCAGTGGATTTCAGTGGATCCGCCTGTTCTGCTCCCCGCTCTGTCTCTGGGGAGACACCCCCCATTAAACGGAAAGGATCCTTTATGTAGAAAGCACCCCCACACCTCAGGCCTTCACCCCAGCTTGTATGCATAAATAAATCTTTTTAAAAAACAAACTAAATTTATCTTTGCCTGATGATTAGGAATGGTTTCTTACAGGATCGTTAGAAAATGTAAGAAAACAGTGAAGAGAATTAACGTGGCCCGGACCCCTGCCCTCAGAACACTTGATCTTGGGCTACTTTGCAGAGAGTGATTTTTTCCCTCTTAGTTTTGTGCAAAAATGGAATCGCACCATAAAAATCTTCTAAGATCTACTTCTCCCTCCAATGGAACATGCCCCTTTGTTTTTAACGCACTCAGCATGCACGCTCCGCTGACAGCTTCTCTCACCCAGGGGTCCCCAGCTGAGTCTGCGCGTGGCCGGGACGGACACGTGACCTGTAGGGAGATGGCTCCTGTGAGTTCGCCAAACTGCGCTTGCCCTGGTGGAACTTTCCAGAAGGATCAAGAGAAGAGCTTTGCTAAGGATGTTTCATGCCCGCCTTCTCCACAACCAGGCGGCATCCTGAGAAGGTGACTGAGGCTGTTTCATCATTTTGGCCTTTTCTTGCTTCATCTTGAGATCCTACATTTGCCCAGGAGAGAAGGGCTAATAGTGCCTCATGTGTGTCGGGCTCACGTGAGTGTGTCTGGGGCCCACATGTGTGTGTAGGGGGCCATGGGGGCTTGAGCTGAGGGGGTAAGCAGGTGTCTTGGACAGCAGCCGGCGGGAGCAGCCTTCTCCAAGGCTCGAGGCCGAGGAACCGGGTGGAGGGCGACTCTGCTGCCTCTGTGGTCAGCTCCGCAGGGGACCTTCACGATGCCCCCGAGCCCGGTCCCTTCTCACGGCGACGAGCCTCTGTCCACACGTGTGTCCTCCCCGCTCAGGACCCTCCCGGCCCGCCTTGCTGTGCGGAGGAGCTGCCGGGCCCCCCCCAACGAACACCCAGCCCCTCTCCGACAGCCTTCGGTGGTCCTTGGTGACCCCCGCAGGGCTTCCTGGGGTCTCCTGCTCACGGCGGTGGCCGCTCCACCATGCTCAGCTCCCTGCTGCCTCAGAGCCTCAGGCCGGGCCCCCGCGCCATTGCCAGGAGCAAACCGCAGCGACGCGGTCGCGTCAGATCCGGCCCATCCATCACTCCCAGCCGCTCCCGCGCGCGGCAGGCAGGCTGCTGCGGTGGCTTCGGCTCTGCTGCAGTGCAGGGAGGAGGGGGGGCGCAGGCGCCCCGATGGAGGGCCCACGCCTGCGTGGGAGAGCCTCAGAGCCAGGACGGACCCACGCACCCTATGCACGATCCGAAGTCCCGGCCAGGGGGGTCGCAGGTGTGCTGGGTCCTGGAGGAGCTTCAGGTCCAGTGCGGGGCCCCTGCTCAGGACCGGGGTCTCCCGTGGGGTGTGAGTCTCCTTGGCCATTGCCTTCTCTGTAGACAGGTGCCCGCAGGAGGGGTCCGGCCGGCCTTGGGCAGAAGGGCACAGAGAACTGGGGAGGGCTGAAGACGCCCCGTCCCTGAGCCGGTGAGTTACAAGCTCGAGAGGACACAGAGGAAGGTGCTGCGAGGCTTTTGCTTTTCCTTCCCTGCATGGACGGGGCGTAGATGAGATCAAACCCCAGTCTGGTTAACTTGGCCTCAAAGGAGGGGTCCCCAGCCCCCCAGATGTGGGTGTTTGCTATAGCCTAGAGCACCGCCCCTCCCCCGCAGACAGGGCTGGGGTGGCACTCCCACCCTGGCCGCACCCGTCTCCCCCGAGGCCTAATGAGGCCCCCGGCCAGGCCAGCGGTGACTCCCCGCTCACGGCTCAGCCCAGGCAGTGCCACGTGGGCCAAGGGGCCTTGCCTCTTCCTCAGACGGGTCCTGCGGGGCCGCAGCTCCCCAGACGTGTGACTGCTCCCCACGGTCCAGCAGGGGGCCAGGGTGGGGTCTGCCAGCCGAGACGTGGCCTATGTGACGTGGCGACTCCGGCAGGCTCGCGCATCGACCAGCCCGGGTTTGTGCATCGCCGCGTCCGAATCTGACCTAGCACTCCCCTTGACCTAGCACTGCAGCCTCCGGGCCTGGGGGGGGGCAAGCCCCCAGCCATCTCGTTCTGCAGACTAATGCAGGTGTCCCTGCACCCCAGTTCTTGCTCCTAGGGCAGCAGGATGCTGAGGGAGAAGCAGAACCTGGCGCGGAGGTCTCTGACCTCTGCTTCCACACTTGTCCAATAACCATCATCACTGCCGCGATAGGAGGTTTGGTTCAGGGACAGCTGCCCCAGGCCCCTGCGGGGGGATACTCCAGGCGTGTTGCGAGCAGGCGCCCAGGCACGGAGGTTCAGATTCTGCTGGAGGCGGGTGGTCCGCAGGCTTCTCCGGGCTGCAGCGAGGCAGCGGCGACCTTCATCCCGCATGTCACACCCGCCGCACGGGCCGGCTAGTCTCTCCCCTTCCTTCTCCACTGAAGTGCGTTTCCCACTGCCTCAAGCCCTGGTTCCAGCTCTCCCTGAGCCCGGCAGGCCTTCTTCTTCTCAAAGGAAATGAAACCCAGCAGGGAAGGTCTCCTTCGGCCTCAGCTCCGCGGGCCTAGCATGTCACGTCCACCCCGTCTCTGCAGAACTGGGGCCCTGGGGCTGTCCAGAGCCCCGCTGGCTTTAGAGCCCCTCATTTTGCCCAGGCTCCCCCTACATCCCTCCCTTCCTCTCCATTTCTGCAGTCATCTTTATGGTTCTTTCACTTTAAAAAGTGGCTCAATTCTGAAAAAATAGCCCCTCCTCCTTCCCTGGAGGTTCCCCCCATCTAGCAAGAATCAATAATTAAACTCTCCCCACAAGGACAGTGTTAGACCCCCTATACTTTTGTTAGCCAAGGAATAGATATTGCTCACAGGATATAAAAAAATCTCAAAGACGTGGAAAACGGGAGACTGCTGCTGGCAAAATCTTGGTTCTATGCCTTGCGAGCTCGGTTGAGCAAAGGAGACGCAGATCTTGCGAATGAGCATAATGGAACAATTTCAATAAAATGTTGGCTATGAAGAGGGTGTGCACGCCTAAAGATGGGCCATTGTGGCCGACTGCGGGTTATTCCAGGAGTGCAAATTTATATCATATTATGGTGAGCGTAGCTTGCTCTGTTCACGCCAGTGGAGAGAACCCCACTTCCACACCTTAATAGAACTAGAAAAGAATGTTTGATAAAATTTCAGTAGCCATTTATTATTTTAAAAGTTTAGTTGTGGAAGAATAAAGGAAAACCTCCTCAAACAGGTAACTAATGAGTATTTTCAGGTAAAATCGTGAGAGGATGCACATAATATTGAATCATTAAAAATAATTTTTTAAATAAAAATGAAAGCAAGGCTCAGTCAGGGTACTCTGATAAAAGATAAATAATTTGCCTGCAATATGAAAAGGGAGATTTACAAGTAGCATTAGTCATAGGTAACACAACGTTCTATGTAAGGGGCCAAAAGAATTTATAGCCCAAGTATTAGAAATAGTAAGAGACGATTGAATACTACCCATAAAACAATGTATTTCCATTAGCAATGGTAAGAAAAATGCAATTTCAAAGGGGTACATTTAAACAAGTAACAAACATAAATGACTTCTAGTTCTAAAGCTAACAAAATATGTGCAAGTGATCTAAAAGGAAAATTGTGAGATTTTAATCCATTATAAGACAGAACTAAATGCAGAATCATTTCCATAAATATGACAGTTACTCCTAAACTGCTCCACGAAGTCAATGCAATTCCAATAAAAACCTAAATGGTGTTATCCCGAAACTTGACAAAACCTTCTCCAAAACTGAAATAAGAGAGAAACCTTGGTGACGTTACTCAGCGTGTCCTTGGGTTTGCCAACACTGGATTAAGCCTGGTTTCCCTCCACCAACACTCATTCTCGAGAGCTGGCAAGTAGCCCAGCCACAAATTCCTGCAGCAAAAAGAGCAGAAGTGTCCAAGGGACTTGAGTGTCAACATTTTAGAAATCAAGATTTTATTGTGTCCATGAGCAAAATTTTAAGAAACCATCATGACATACAAAAGTAGCTATTACTGGTAACTTCTTTAGGTGCTTTTTTGCCCCTTTATTTAGGTCATATTGGTTTACAGCTCTGCATAGGACTTAGGGTTACACCTGGGCTGTGTGTCATCACACTGCCCCCACCATCAAAGCCATTCGTCCCCTCCCTACTTTGTCCCACCTTCTTTAAATTTTATTATCACCACCATAACCATCACCACCACCACCACCGTCACCATCACCACCATCACCACCACCACCACCACCACCACCACCACCACCACCATCACCACCATCACCACCACCACCATCACCACCACCATCGCTATCACCACCACCATCACCATCACCACCACCATCACTGTCACCACCATCACCATCACCACCACCAACACCATCACCACCATCACACTACCATCACCACCACCAACACCATCATCAAGTGTTGACTCACCCCACTTTGCTTCATTCATGAAAACTCATGAAAACTCTGTGCCTCTCTGCAGTAACCTCCTCATCCTCCTCAGGCCGCAGGTGGCACTTTGCACGCAGGTTGTCTGGGCAGAGCTCCGGCCGGTTTCCTTACACTGCCAGAACATGCCCCCAGGCTGGGGTAGGACGCTAGTGGCACTGCGGTCAGCTGCTTTGTCAGAGGATGGCCAGTCACGGGAGGGTGTTTGACCCAGAGATGCCTGAAGTGTTGGGTAGTGAAAGTGGGTCTCTGCACCTTGGTTTGCGAGCATATTCCTCTCTCCCCTGCCGGCGATACTGCCTTTCCCTGGCTCCATCTTGAGACTGTCCTGTGACCCGCTGCCACCCTTCTGTGGGAGACCCTCTCCCTGCCAGCTTGATGAGTCCTGCTGGCCCTGGGAATGGCATTCATGTCCTTGGGGTGGAAAGAGGGCTGAGCAGGAAACTAGGGTTGGCACACGGGGGATGGGTAGGCCTGCTGGGATGAGCTCCCACACCCGAGGACAGAGATGACCATGCGCTCTTTGACTGTTTATTTTGTAACTAGAAGTTTGTGCCTCTTCTTGTAGGTGAGGATTTAACAGCCTTAAAATCAGCATTCTCAAAGAGCCATACAAACAAGGAAAGATATAAGGGGAAAGGCTAAGCTTGGCATTAGTACAAAGATGTTGTCTTCATCAGAAGACACCATGGGCATGTGGATAAACAGGCGTGTGAGAAGCTATTTGAACACACAAAACCTATGAATTCGTACAAATCCATAAGAAAAAGATGAATGATCCAATTGTAAGATTCAGCAAAATAACCAGCACTTCAGAGAACAGGAAACACTGCCAGTAAACATATTTAGAGCATCATTAGTAATCAGAAAAATGCAAATTCAAGCCAGTTCTGAATGAGACGCAGTCTCTAATCCATCTGATTGGCAAAATCAAAGGTTGACCTCACCAGGTGTTAGAAAGACAGGAAGTCACAGACCCCGTGTTCCTGCTGATCCAGTGTAAAACGCCATCATTTTGGAAAAGACTGTGGCACTGCTGGTAGTTTAGAAGTTGTGTGAGCCACGGTGCGGTGACTGTCCTCCCAAGCAGAGACCACAGCGCCCAGGTGAGGAGGAGAAACTCCTGCTCAGGTGAGGAGACGCACTTGGGCCACCCGGAGTTCACGTGCATTCATGACGCCCTTGCTGGAAGCAGCGTGCACAGAGGACACGGCCCACATGTCCTTGGTAGTAGAAGCTGCTCTGATCCTCCAGGCTCAGCCTCCTCCCCTTGTGTGAATTGAGCCAAGTTCTGCAGCTCGGCCCCTGTTTCTACCAGGCAGATGCCATGAGTCACCGTCTGTGGGTTAGGACAGCGCCCCAGCGCCTGCTCTGCTTCTGCCCGTGCACAGCGGGATGCGTGGATTTGCGGCTGCTGCATCGACCGACTCTCCAAACGCAGGAGGGAAAAGGCCACGCGCGAACCTAAGATTAAATTCGCTGCCCAAACATAACTAAACAGGGCATGTCACGAGCTCCCTACCTGCGGCCAAATATAACGGAAGCTGAGATGACACAGCTTTCAGAACAATGTCCACTGCTGGGAGAGGCAACGGGCACCAGGAAAGGACACCCCCAAGCTCAGGGGTGAAGGTGGGGTGTGACTGGGGGTGCACCCATCTATGCTTTATTTTCATTATGAGCATCATTGTTTTCAATGAACATGTATTTCTCGTACACCCTTTGATCCGTTTGATCAATTGCATATTGAGATAACCCTTAAGATACTAAAAAATACATCTAATTAAGGGAAGACACATTGATATCAAAAATAGGAATGCACTGAGCACAGTTTCATGTGGAAGTGTTTGCATGTTCTTGTGCGTGGGACGAGGCACGAAGGGGCCAGTGCCTGTGCATTGCAGAGAGGAGCAAACTGAGGCTCAGGGGCACGGGGTGCTTAGCCCGGGGCTACTGCGCTTATTCCCTGCAGACCCAGGCTGTTCCCCTCCTAGGTCTTCACCTGCTCAGCGGGTCCCCCAAAGGAACTTGAGGACGAGCCCGAAGGTACATGTGTCCCAGGAGCCAAGACGAGACTGCAGGGCTCGAGGGGATGGAGTGAGACCTCCTGGGTCTCCTGGGGGCCAGTCCAGCAGGGCACCCCCACATTCTGGGGCTCTCCCGCCAGGAGCAGCATTCACGTCCTATCATGAAGAGGGGGAGGCAGGTGCCCCGGGAGGGAAGTCTGCCAGCTCCGTGCCCCAGGTCCGTTTTCCCCGCTATAATCCATCAAGGGAGGCCTTGGAGCGGGGCCTGGGCTCCTGCAGGCGGGAGCGAGGCTGAAGTCAAGCGCTTCGATTAAGGGACGTGAGAAGGCCCTGGCCGGCTCCCAAGGCTGTGTCCTCAGTAAAGGGAAGAACTTGTCCCCAAAGTACTGTGGCCATTTAATTTAGTGAGTCACTAACTTAAAATGATGGAGATAAATTATATGCACATATATATATATATATATTATAGTGTGTGTGTGTATGTGTGTGTGTGTGTGTGGTGTTGGAAAACACTAATAGTTTACAGCCTAGCAAGGTCATTTATTGGTTGATGTCATCATCATAATAATAACTCGGTAGTGCCCCCTTTTATCCCAAAGTGGCTGACATTCTAGAAAACCTGAGATTTCTTGGTTACCAGTTACTAGCTTTTCCCAGCCACACAGCAACGAGCAGCCTGGGCGTGAATGTGAACAGAAGTCCTGCCCCCGCTCTGGACTCAGGGGTCCTTCGTTGCACGGCCCCTCCTGGGCCTTCTGAGTGGAGGGCGCTGGTGCCAGCTGGGAGAGCAGCGCACCAGGCCCGCCCGGAGCCCTCCTGGGGGAGTCTCCCCGGCCCTGGTGCGACAGCCAGCGGGCGCAGCGACGAGCTAGTGGTTTGGGGATGTCCGTCTCCACGTCGGACGCCAGAGCCGGGACTCAGTGAGTGCCGTGTAGACAGGAGACTCAGAACCCTCGGGGATGCGGATCAGAGGTTGGGTCTGGCCCATCACAGGCGCCACCGCTTCAAACACAACTTCAGGGACCCCGGCCCAAACTGGCCATTTTCCTTTCTGTCCCCAAACTGGCCATTTTTCTTTTCTGTCTGTTTTCAGTTGCGCAGGAGGGAGAGAGACGTGCACGTGTGGGCAGCCACTGCTGCAGCGATGGCAGACGGGGTGTCCAGAGGGGCAGGTCCGGGTGGGGTGTGGACAGGGAGGCCGTGGTGCTAGAGACTCCCCACCCTCACAAATCAGCCCGGCCACACCCCAGAAGGAATTAGTTTAACAACAAGTAAAAGCTGGGCCTCCCTGGTGGTGCTGCGGTTAAGCGCTGCGCTGTGGAGCTGTCGGCAGTGGCGACGCGAGTTCGACGCCCGGCCGGGGAGATTCCAACATGGCGCGGCAGACGTCTCCTGCCTCCCCGCTGCTCCCCTCAGCAGTGTGTTTCAGTCAGTCTGCCTGTTCTGCTCCCCACTCTGTCTCTGGGGAACCCTCTCGCCGCCCAAGCCTCTGGCCTGCACCCCAGCTTGTATGCATAAATAAATAAATCTTTAAAAGAAAAAAACAACAGGTAACAGCTCTACACCCTCCCGCGAGAGGTGCAGGTGTTTCTCTTCAGCAGCCCCTTCCCACTGCAAAGCGCGGCGGCAGCGCTTCCTGCCTGCGTGCGTGTGTGCCAGCATCTGCGCCTTTCCTTTTTTGTATAATAAACCTGCCCTTTTGGGTATAACCAAAAGTCTTTGCCTTGTGGGGAAACTCACTGTGTGTCCTGAAAGGGGAGCCTTGGTGAAAGTTTTCTCAGAGGAGCCCCAGAACTCTGCTCTCCAAATCCCACTGAGTCATAGGGCAGGCGGAGAGCTCCTAAGTCAGAAGAGAATAGGAAGAGCCTCGGGAATAAGGAAGCTCCAGAGATAAGGGCGATGAATTCCAAAGGGGACTCATCAAACACCCCAGGACTAGGGGCGACTGGCTTTCCCGGAACAAGGATGATAAAGAAAGAGACTCTAAGACAAGGGCTGAGATGAAGATGGAATTCCAGACACAGAGACACGAAGGCAGAGAGTGAGACCACCGAGAACTAACCAATCACAGAGCCAGGGGCTTTGGAATCAAGGGAGAGCAGGTCTGTATTCCCTGAGGCTCGACTCCAGGCGGCCTCCTTACCCCTCCCTGGCCTGGTCCCACCTGCCTGGGAGTCCCACTGCATTTCTGTTCCTTTTTTCCTTAACAAACCTTTCCTTTCATCCATTTCTCTAAACAAACTTGCCTCTTTTCTCTTGCTGGCCTGAGTGTCAGTGAAGTTCCTGGTGTGGCTTTCTGAGACCCCAGCCCGTGGTGGCCTAGTGGCCGGGCCTCAGCACTGCCCCCACAGCCTGGGGTCCACTCCTGGCTGGGGGACTAGACCTGAAAACCTGAAATTGCGGTGTTACCATGTCCCATCAAAACCTCAGTGTGTCTGGTGAAGCCATTAGCTGAAACAAGGATCTGTCTTTTTAAATTTAACTGTATTGTCTTTTCCTGGTTGGAAAGGCGATGTTTCAGAGAAGAATCTGGAAGAAGAATCCAGTCGTGCGGTCTGTACTTCCTCGGCTCGCCCTCTACCCAAGCCACAGTCACATCTACCCAGAACTACTGCACAAGCTTCTGGCTGGTCTCCCCACATGCATTCTTCTCCAGTCTTTCTTCCCAGTGCCCAGAAAGAGGGCTCTTCGGACAAGCTCCATCGATGTGCCTGGCAGGTGGGTGAGAGGGGCCGAAGGGAATGAGGGAGTGGGTGGAAAAATTACTCTGGTACTTGAGATAAGAAAGCGATGGACCTGGCCGCAGGTGGTGGCACAGGGGAGGGTGAAACAGTTAGTGTAACCGATAGACGCAGCCTCCCAAGGGCCGCTTCTTCTTCTCCAACTCGTGCCAGCAAAGTGTCGTAATAACTCACGGGCACATCCCTGGCCTTTACGCTGCATGAGGCTGGGCTGAAGGCGTTCATCTATTCAAACCGTGTAAGATTTAATCTCCCCAAGCCCACAAGGCACATTGTGTTACTCAGTTTTGCAGAGGGAACTTGAGATATGCTGAGGTCAAGTTGTTCTCGAAGGACACAGACAGAGAGGATGAGAGGAGGGCAGAGCTGGGTTTCAGCCTGCAAGCTGCTCCGCCTCTGTCCTGCTAGCAGGAAGTGGAGTTGATCTCTTCTGGGGCCTCCTCTCTCCCCCAATTGTCCTAAAACAACGGGACTTACACAGCCCCAGGCGGCCGCTCCAGCCTCCTCCCCCATCCGGGTAGCCTGAAATCTGACTGCAAGTCGCGACAGTTGCTCTTTTCCGCCACCAGGTGTCAGCACCGGGAGTCTGCCTTTTCCAACAGCTGCGAAAACGCTGCCGCACCTGCTGGGGTTCTCTGCCATGGGGGGGGGACCCCAGTCCCTAGACCTGGTGCAGGAGGGCAGCCTGCCTCCCCCAGTGTCACACCTGGCCAGGAGCGCTGGGGCTTAACTATCTCAGTGCTGAATTCTTGTAAGTGGGGGCACCGCCGCCCGCTAACCCGGCGCCGGCTGGCCGGCGGGCTGTCTGCCGTCGGGGGCGCCTCCTCTCAGAGCACAGAGGCTGCCTCTGCGCGTGCGGGCACCGCCGCTCACGGCCTCCCGTCGACGATTTAAAACACCCCGCTGCAGAGCTGCTTACAGGGTGGAATTGACAGGCGGGGTATTTGATTAGGTGTGTGGGGAGGGCAGGGGCGGAGGGACGGAGCCGAGAGGCCGGGGCTGAGGGCGACGTCGGGGTGGGGGCACTGAGGCTGCAGAGGGGCCCCGGCCCACCCAGGCAGGGGCTTCCCTTCCAGACCCCTGCTGCCCTGGGCTGGTCGGGGCCTCCCCGGCAGGGGTGGGCTTTGCCTAGAGCTGACCTCTGGGGCGGGCCGGGCGAGTGAGTGCTGGGCCCTGAGGCATCGCTCCAGCTGGGGACAGGTGCACGCCACACTGGCCACACACACTGGGGACTCGTGCGGGGAAGACCCTTGGTTCCAGGGAGAGATCAGGGCTCACAGCCGCCCGCCGTGCTGGCTGTGGTGCTGCTGGCCTGCCCAGGCCTCCGCTCATTCCTTTCTCCTGGCCTCCAGCAGGGCTGGGAGACTCGGCAACGGGTCACAGGTGGGCCTCGGCGGGGGTGGGGGCTGGGCCGGGCACATGCCCATGGGATGGCACCGTGCATCTGAGCTCATCTCGGGGTCCATTAAGCTTCTCGCCACAGAGGGCAACAGCATCAGGGTGATGGACATGTCTACACCCGTGTGCATTTATGTGGACATGTACGTAAACATGCATACACACGCATGTGTGTATATACCCAAGGGCACAGGTGCCCGTCATTTGTTTTTGGTTTAAAACTCAAAATGCGGGCCTCCCCGGTGGAGCAGTGGTTAAGTGCTGCGCTGTGGAGCTGTCGGCAGCGGCGACGCGAGTTCGATGCCCGGCTGGGGAGAATCCCACATGGAGCGGCAGACCTCTCCTGCCTCGCCCGCTGCTCCCCTCAGCAGTGTGTTTCTGATCTGCCTGTTCTGCTACCCACTCCATCTCTGGTGAACCCTCTCGCCGCCCCAGCCTCTGGCCTGTGCCCCAGCTTGTATGTATAAATAAAAAAAAAATCTTTAAAACTCAAAATGCTTTGTGAAGGTGGGGCTGGAAAGCGTCCCTGCCAGTTGGCCCTTACCGCAGCTGTCCACCCACCTCCACCCCAGCAAATACCCACACCCTCATTCACACAGGGCTCTCAGCCCACTTTCCTGACAGTACAAACAACACAATGTGTCTCCCTCCTCTCACAGAGGTCTCTGGTTACAAGCTGTCCCGCACTTGTTCACGCAGCAATGTGGCCCGCAGGTCTCGGAGCCGGTGGTAGCAACACGGCTGCCATTGCCGCGTCCACACGACCGGGGCCGGCGAGCGCAGAGGAGGACGTGGAGACTCACACTCACACTGACACGGAGGCTGTATAAACACCCGCATCCGTGACACCGCCACTGTCATCTGGTATCAGTCACGTCGCAGAGAGAAGCATCCATTTTCTCCACAGAGAAACAAATATTTATTTTCCACTCGCTCAGCATGGACGGAGTTTGGCCCGGCCACGTCCGCGCTGGGCCAGGGCTTGGAGAGGACGCACGGAGACACCCACTCTGCCTTCCCCTGACTGGCCAGAAGGCAGCGAGGCCGCCTCACGATGCCCAGAATGCCCAGGACCCCGTCCCACCCCGTCCCACCCCCCATGCCCAACGCCGTCTCTCCGCGCAGCTCCTCCAGGCTGCCCGCCGCTGCCCGGGCTCACTTCAGCCCGCTCCCGCCGCGCCTGGCTCCCAGGCCCCGTCCCTGCAGCCGCCTGCCCGGCCTCACCTGTGTGGGCGGATCTGCGCCAGCTATTCAGGCCCTAGAGGGGCCCCCCACTCCATCAGGGTGAGACCCCGATGACAGGGGACACGGTTTGGCCGTAAGATCTGCGTGTCCGCCCGGGCCGTGCGCTGGTGCAGGCGCGTGCGGCCGGAAGCCCGCCCCCGACGCCCCCCGACGCTGTATTCTCGCCCGTAACGCGAGGCCCCGCGGTGACCCCGGAGTTCGAGAGCGCCGCGTGTGCGGCCCCTGGCGAAGCATGCTCAGTGGGTGGGGGTTGGTAGCCTCCGCCATCTCCTGCCCTTCTCCACAGACCTGATCTCACATATTTCCAAGATGAAGGAGGTGACCCACAAATGATGGGTTAGCTGGCGCGTTCACGACCGCTGCCCGCTGTCTGAGGGGGGTCCAGACGGCTTTGGGGCTGTCAGGCTTTCTCAGACACATCCCTGAACCCCTGTTCAATGTTTAAGAACCACGCCCAGCCGTCCGCTGGGGTCTGGAAGGGACCTGTCCTTCCCCTGCGAGCCCAGCTCCCAAAGCAGGAGGGCAACTCCCGTCGGCGGGACTGAGCATGCTCCAGACCGGGCGGGCTGGCGAGGCAGTGGGCGTCGGGTCGGCGGCGGGCGCCCCCCACTGGCCGGCGGGCGGGCGAGTGGGCGGGGCTTGGCCGCCGGGCAGCCTGCCCGGCCGGCCAGAGGCTCCCGGGCGACCTTCGGCTGGAGAGCGCGCGCCGCGCCGGCAGACGCGCAGCTCGGGGGCGGTGCACAGCTGCGCGGGGCTCGGCAGTCTGCGCGGCGGGGCGGGCTCTCCGGGCCGCGAGGGCGCGCGGCGCGCGGCGCTGGGTCTGGCCACGTCCGGCGCGGGAAGGAGAGGAGCAGGGGCTCGGGGTGAGCCGAGCCCGGGAGGCGCGAGCGCAGGGGCGCGAGCGCGGGCCCCGGGCGACTTCCCTTTGGCCGGCGATCCACGAATCTCCTTCGCCGCACTGACCACCGGGCCGCCTCCCGGGGCCAGCTCGCGGGGGCAGCCCTGAGGCCGCGGCCGGGCAGCTGTTGCGCCGAGAGGGGGCAGCTGCGGAGTTCCGTCACCATAGCAACCGCATCAGCACCACGGCGGCGGCGGCAGCGGCGAGGGCTGCATCCGCTGGCTCCTCCTCCAGGCAGCCTCGTCGCGGGGACCCGAGACCCAGCTCGCAGGTGCCGGGACTCCGCGGGCCGCCCACCGCCGCCGAGGCAGCGTCCGCAGCTGGAAAGGCAAAGAGCCCACAGCCAGGCACCCAGGAGAGGAGCAGCGGTCCAAGGTGGAAGAGCGGAGCCCTGCGGTGGGAGACAGGTAGGTGAGAGCGCTCGGGGGTCAGCAACTGCAAAACTCTCTGTGGCGGTGACGTTTCTGGAAGCGTGGGAGCTAGTTGGACAGCTTTCTATTACTTAACAGGGATTCCACCGCGAAATGTGGTCTGTCGTGTGTCTCCCCGGTCTGCGTCCTCCAGGCTCGCGGCACGTCTGGGCAGGTCTTGAGAGGGCCAAGAGGGGAAATCGAGGTGCGAGGTGGGGAGAGGCCGTGATGACGGGGTGGTCCCCACACATCCGGTGGAGGCGGGGGGCACACATACAGATCCCCGGCAAGGACATCTCCCAGCCAGCCCCTGGGGCAGGCTCCCCAGGAGACCATGTTGGGGCGAAGCGGCCGTGGTAGCGCTTCTCTGCGATCCAGAAGGAGCTGGGGACTCATTCGCGCTGGGACTTGACGGGGGACAGGGGTGGGGGTGGCACTGCAGCTGAGCTATGCCATGGAAAGGGGCCGGAGCGTGCCTCTGCCATGGTCTTAAAGTCAGCTCTAACCCGGCAACTGGAGGGGGGATTCAGACAAGGGAAGTAGTAACTATTAGCATTCTGGGAGCAGGGAGTTTCCCTGGAGTTGATCATGTTATTGCTGCTGGCTGTTGGGGGTGGGGTGGGAATGGATACACAACCATAAAGCATCCAGCAAAAATGACCCCTCTTCTCCTTATCCGATTTCTGGATCCCTGCCCCCTCCGCTGTTGCCAGCAAAACAGAACCATGTAGAGTGTAATAACACCCTGTGTTCCCTTAGCCACCCCCGGGGCCCTGGCCATTGGCCAGCGCTCCCACTTTCAGACAGCTAGAGAATTCTCCAGTTCTCCGTGTGAACTAGGGAGGCATTGTTTTCCATCAGGTCTGGTGCTCCCAATGTTGACAGATGTGCCAGAGCCGGAGGTACCTGGCTGTCCACACAGTGGTAGACAGTTAACCAGGTCTGCAGGCTAGAGAGGGGGCAGAGGCCAAACCCAGGGCTCCAAAATATACCAAGGGAGACAAGTTAGGTGAATAATTTGGGTCTAAAGGCTCTCACATGGGGTAAGTAGGTGTTTGGGTAATTTCCAGGAGGGGTAACCATTGACTTTTAAAGGGCTCTTTCTCTGCCCTGGCCTCGGGGGAGTGTGATAAGTTGGTCCCAATGAAAAGACTGTGCTCTTTAATTGGGCTTTTAATTTATGCTGTAGTTATGTTGCCTGAGGGGATGTGATTTGGCCAGCATTTCATCTGGGATTCGTCTCATAATGAGGAAGATGTTATTGTATTCCAGGCAGATGGGAAGGTGTAGAGAAAGGGGGACGAGATCTGGGAGGAGGAAACATAGATTTGAGCTCTGATTTCGTCATCTCCTGGCTGTGTGACCTTGACTTGCCCCACTGTCTGGAGCTCCCTGGTGCCATCTGTAGAATGGGAGACTGGCAGTCCCTGCAGCTGACCGAGCTCAGGTGGCAACAGAGCGGGAGGCTGGGGAGGCTGGAGCACCAGACCTGATGGATGGGGGGAGGCTTCTGTGCAGATCTGAGGAGCTATCCTCCTTCCCGAAGAAATCCCCTCCGTGCAACCAGCAGATCATGAAACAGGCATCAGCTCTGAAATGGAGTGGAACTATTGGGCTGTGACTCACGGGTGAGACTCAGAGGCCTGCACGAGACTCCCTCTGGCACGCGCCGGACAGCTTGGTCAGGGGAGCAGGGCAAGCCCCTTGCTGACTGATGCCAAAGGTCAAGGGCCTCACCCTCAAGTGCGGCTCTCGTATGCTTGGGAACACTGGGCTGGGTCTAAGCAGTTTATAGTGAAAATGAGAATTTGCAGGTGCTGGAGGCTCAGCTGAGCGTTGCTTCGAGGGACACATTGTGAGCCCCCTGTGGGCACGATTCTCCTCCCTCCGTCCTGCCAGGCTCCCCAAAGGCTGGCCCGATCTGACCCGATGCACACTGCTGGGCTGTACTGCCAAGGCCTCTGTCACTTCTGGAAGAAATTAGGATGCTTGCACACCCGTCCTGCCCTTCGACACGCCTGCTTTTGTTCATCCCCAGTGACCACTGCTCGTTTTCCTCTCCCCTTCCCGACCCGGCTCGAGTCCCCCTCCCGATGGGAACCTCCTGCATCTCTCCGCCGTTTGCTGTGTGCTTGTCGTGTGTCGCTGCTCGTACACACACCGGCCCCTTCTAGAGTCCATGCTTCCTGAGGGCAGGAGCGCTGCCCTCTTTGCCACGGTGCCCCAGCGCCGGGTAGCACCTGCCATGGGAGCGTTGCAGGTTACGCGTCGCCTGCAGCCTGAGCTCGGCGCAGGGGATGCTGACCGGCTCCTCCCGGCTCGGTGCGTGCAGCGCGTGCGTCGCCTGCTTTTAGGGGCACAGCGGGAGCAGAGTGGAGGACAGAGACATTCCTTTTGTCTTCAAATGCTCCTGCTTCGTCAGGTGGACGCCTTAGGAGAACTACAACCTGGTGTGAGGAGCCTTCACAGACACTCGATGAAAACATCTGGTGGAATATTTTAAACTTAAAGTGTGTCTCTCTTCCTCCGTTCTTTCCTTGTTTTTAGCTCCCATATAATGGAAAAGTCCATAGATTGGAGCAAATAAAAAACAACGTAGATTTGAAACCTGGTTCTAGCGCAACCTGCAACTGAGACACTTGATCTTCTTCTGCCTCTGTTTCCTCATTTGTAAAATGTGGGTGACGTTACCCCTTTCCCAGAGTGTCGTGTGTTTGGAGTCACTGAGTAGGTGTGACATAAGAGCAGTTGATGAGCTGTGAGATACTCTGCCCAAAGACCTTCTTTCTTTTCCTTGATTATTTTTGCTCTGGAAAATGAGCAACAATTCCACGTCTGATTACAGCGGGTCACGGGAGAGGCGCTGTGAGCCCTGGCTCCTCTGCCTGAGGCTCTCTGTGGCCCTTCACGAGCCTCTTGCTGCCCCTCCAGCCTCTTGCACACGGCCCAGTGTGATGGCGGCTGCCCTTCAAGACCAGTGGGGGAGGCGCACATAGGGAAGCTCGTGGTGGGCACTTAACACGTGGTACCTGTAATTTCCAAATGATAGGCGTAATTGTCAAGCATGGAAGGTTCTAGAATTTTTTTTAATTCTAAAAATGCTTTGCTCCCCCTATCTCACCTACCTTACCTTGGCAGGGAGAAAGAGCTGGGGAAAGAAGGAATGGTGAAAAGAGGGGTGTCCCCATTACCAAGAGCCCCCTTTTCTTGAGATTCCATGAGGGAGCAGAACAAGCCAAGGGTTAGATGTAGCGGTGGGGACTCCAGCTCGGGCTGCTGTCTGGGCCCACTCCACTTTCACGGCTTCTGCTTCTTCCTGCGCACGTGACTGCTGCTCTTGGTGGCCCTGCTGGGCCTGCTGTGCAGCGACTCCGTGTACCAGTCCAGGCTTCTCCTCCCCGAGGCCTCACCCAGCACTCTCAGGCCATCCTGTGGGTCAGGATTCATCCCTTGTCCAAACTCTACTTAAAGGCATCACACACCCATAGCTTCCTTCACCCCCTTGCTTCTCTGTTTTCAGGGTGTTTTCCAGTCTGGAAGACGAGAGACCCTAAGATGACTCTGAGACCTAAGATGTTGTCAAAAGCCTCGTGTCAGCTCTCCCTGCCCCAGTGCGGTTCTTACCACCCCAGCTCTGTCCATCGGGAAGGTCCGCTTCATCCACAACACACAACATGGTGTGGCTGTTCTTACCTGCCAGGCGGAGGGCATTTCCAGACCTCTCCCACGCCCGCGGAGCCTCCCGGTCCTGGGGTGCGCCTCAAAGCGAAACCCTTCTGTTTAAACGGGAATCATTTCTCTGTGAGATGGGTCACCTTGGGGTGACTGCCGCAGGTGTCAGCTCGGCACCGGCAGGGAACTGGTGGGATGGGCCAGGGCCCCCCTGGGTCTCCGCCTCTGGTGTGGCGAGAGAGGCAGCGTGCCTGGTGTGCCAGGGCAGGAAGTCTGGTTCCTAGCGTGCCTGGTGCCAGGCATCGTGCCCAAAGCAGAGCCGACCGTGGGCAAGGCAAGGGCCTGCCGAGAGCTGGGGTCAGGCGTGGAAACAGGCAGGAATCAGCCAGGCGCTGCTCCTTCTGGGAGCAAAGAGAAGGGGCTTGGGGCTGCATTGTGGGAGCTGCCGAGGAGAATTCTCAGGAGAGAAGGTCTGGGCGGAGGTCTGCAGGGGTTTCTAGATGGAGACTGGGGACGGGCCTCAGGAGGGGGAAGGACCCCCAGCCTCGCAGGGCAGCGGTAAGAGAGGACTGCGATGAGGGAGCAGGTCGGGCCAGTGCAGGTGCGGAGCAGAGCCGCGTCTGCCCGAATGGCGTGAGCAGACGAGGGGGCTTGTCCCCTGCCCCGGAGGTTGTGGCAGCCGGGAGGGCTCGGCCTGGGCAGAACAGAGTCCCCAAGGGCATTTGGATTGGGAAAGATGCCCCCATGAGGTACGGCAGCCCCTTCAGGCGCTCTGTAGAGAAGAGGTGCTTGAATTCAGGCAGTGAGTTGGGGTGAAGACAGGAGAGAGGAGATGGGCAGGAAGCAGTGGAAGAGGGAGGCCAAGGAGGGAAAGGGCACAGGAACAGACTCTGTCGCTTCTCCAGGAAATATCAACAGAACATTCTGGGGACTTTGGACCGTTGACCACGTCAAGAGGGTGAGGGCGATGGCTGGCACCAGGGCTCCTCCCCGCTCCTCCCGTGCTCACTCTGGCTCAAGCCCCCCCATCCCTCAGCTGGACTTAGAACCCAGGCTCCGAACTGAACCCTCCCTCTCCCAGCCCACAACCCACACTGCCCACAGCAGTTAGGCAACTGGGAAGCCGAGTCTGATGGGATGAGGACACTCGGCCCTGCCAACGGAGCAGCTCTCCATTTACAGTAGCATCCGGGTCCCCGCGGTGAGGGGCTCTCCCGAATGGGCTCCTCTGACATCACTGAGTTTGGCCCCTTGGACTATCAGGTCCTCGCTGGCCCTCCCCGGGCACTGGAGACCACCCTTCTGCGCTCTGCTTCTGTGGGTTTGGCTACCGTAGACCCCCAACGGTGAGCTCGTGAAGCATCTGTCTTTCTGTCTCGGTTTAGCTCCCTTAGTCCAACATCCTCCAGGATGCTCTTGCTGCCACAGCGCCAGGGGTCATTTCTGCACGCGGAGAGCCATTTCCTGTGTGGACGGACAGTCCCGTAGCCCTTTATCGTGATGGACACAGGCTGTTTCTGTCTTGGCTGTTGTGAATGACACTGCGATGGGGGTGGGGGCACAGATTCCGCCTCAGGGTCCGACTGGGGCTCCTCTGGACGTTTCCTGGAGGGGGCGGCTGAGTCACATTGTAGTTCCCCTTTTCTGCTGTTGGAACCACCTTCCTTTTCCATCACGGCTGTTCAAATGGACAGTCCCACCACTGCACTTGAGAGTTCATTTTTCCAAGCTCTCACCAACTCTTGTTGTTATTTTCTTTAAGTAACAGTCATCCTAACAGGTCTGAAGCAGCATCTCAGGTAGTTTTGATTTATACTTCCCTGACGACATGTGAGGTTGAACACCTTTACATGTTACCTGTGGGTCATTTCTGTGTTTTCTTTGGAAATAAGTCTTTTTAATTTTTTTGCCCATCTTTAATTGGGTTCTTTGTTTTTGTTTGTTTGTTTGTTTAGAGGTGTATTGAGTTGTATGAGTTCCTTACATATTTTAGAGATCAGTTCTATGTAGCTTGTAATTGGTCCCTCCTGTTTTGTAGGTTGCTTTTTTGTGCTATCAGTCATTGTCTTTGCTGGGTAGAAGCCTTCTAGTTAGATGTCTTCCCTGCTGTTTGCTTCTTGCTTTTATTGCCTGTGCTTTTGGTGTCATAACCAAAGAAATGTCAGATGTCTTTTTCCTTATGTTCGCTTCAAAGAGTTTTGGATCTTATGTTTAAGTCTTCAATTCATTCGAGTTTATTTTTGTGTATGATGTATGTGGCTGTCCAGTTTTGCCAACACCATTGATGGATGAGACGATCCTTTCTTCATTGTATGTATTTGACACTCCTGTCAAAGATCAGTTGACCATTTGCATGTGGATATGTTTCTGGACTCTGTTCTGTTCTATTGGTCTATGTGTCTGTTTTTGTGCCCGTACCATACTGTTTTGATTACAGTAGATTTATAAGATAATTTGAAATCAGGAAATGGCTTTACATTATGCCATTGTGCCTCTAGTTTTGTTTAGCTGTGGGGGGGGTTAAACTTGGAATGACAGATGTAAATATGCATTGGATGCTGCCTTCAGCATAGAGAACGCACTGTGGGGCAGGAGGGTCAGGTATCCAGAGACCACATGGGAGGCTGTTATAGGAAATCCATGATATATGAGGCAATGAGGACCCCAACCAAGGTAAAGGTCATAGAGATGAAGATGGGTCAACAAATTTGAGAAATATTAGGGGACAGAGTGCTGGGAAGTGTTGGATGACTCAACACACCGCATCTAAAAGTGGAGACGTATCAAGGATGACTCTTATTTTTCTGACTTGGCTGATGGATTGGTCTGTTCACCAGCCTTGGGACACAGGGGCAGGCAGTTTTCAAGGGGAGATTATGAGTTTCTGTTTTGAGTGAGTAGATTTCCAGCTCTTTGAAGACACCCAAGTGTGTGTTAGGCAGTTAGAGATAGCAAGAAGCTTAGGAAAGAGATGCTGATGGAATATGTAGTCCTAGAGAACCATGAGAACATGGGTATTAATCAAGGGCATGGGAATACAAATGGTTACCCAAGGGGAGGCTCTAGAGTGAGCAATTAAAACGCCCTTCTAGACTTACACGATCTATACCACCCCCTGTGCCAAAAAAATAGAACAAAAACCCACATGCTTCTCTTCCGCAGGCCTCGGGGACTTCTCGCTGAGCCCCACACAGCTGGCTGGGACATGGTGCCGCGTTCCTGTGGCTCATCCTTTCCGCTCACCCCCGCCTTTTCTGTATGGGGTATCCCCAGACCCCCCCCGATTCAAACAGACCCTCTTGTCTCCAGCTGCAGGGTCTGTTGGACTTTTCGCCATAGCATCCATCACTTAGCACTGTTGGAGATTTTATTTTATTTTTTAAAGATTTATGTATTTATGCATTCAAGTGCTGGGGTGTAAGCCAGAGGTGTGAGGGGATTCACTAGATACAGTGGGGAGCAGAATAGGAGGATCTACTGAAATACACTGCTGGGGGGAGCAGCTGGGAGACAGGAGAGGTCTGCTGTGCCCTGTGGGAATCTCCCTGGCCGGGGATCGAACTCGTGCTGCAGTGGCTGCTGGTAGCTCCATAGTGCTGACTTAACCTGTTGCTCCACCAGGGAGGCCCTGTTGGAGATTTGATTACAGCTGCATTTGCCCCTTTTCATTGACTGTCTCCTTTATGGCAGATTCATGGTGCAGGAACTTGGCCACATTTATATCTGCGCCCAACACTAAGGGAAATCCTGCTGCCCAGTGCGCACACTGCCCGTAGCCAGCAAAGCGCCACGGAAGGTGAATGGTGTGTTCAGCAGTAATGGCGTGGCACCTTTTCAATTTAAAGACACGTAACTGCAGCCCCATTGAGATGCCACTCAGGGCTCCTGGCGTGGAGGCAGTGTTGGGGGGGGAGTGGTTACTGCTGCTGCCCCTTTGCCCAGGAATCCCCTGTCCTTCCTGCCGCCTCTGTCGACCCCACAAGGATCCTTCCGTTTCAGTTGAAATAACAGAGAGTTTTGCCTCCCTGAATCAGGGTGCGGGCGGCCTGTGCAGAATGTCTGCGACTGTGGATAATACCAGGCCCTATATCTACTATCATTTTTCCTACACTTCCATGGCTATGATAAGGTTTAATTTATAAAGTAGGCAAGAGCTACAACTGATAATAAGATAGAACAATTGTAATGATTTGCTGTAATAAAAGCATATTCTCTCACTCTCATATATCTTATTGTCCATAATATTTTCAGACTGTGGTTGACCACGGGTAACTAAATCACGGGGAGAGGAGCCTGAGATGAGGGGCTCTGTACCCCAAACCATGTCTGAACACAGCCTCCTTTCCTAGCTTACGCGTGGAAATTTTCCATTATCGCCACTCTCTGATTTCATGGGAACCTCTGACCAACAATCTCCTCTTTCTTTCAATTTATTGGCATTTTTTCTTCCTTGTAATGTCCCTCTGTGCTCTGCATGGAGTCCATGGAATACAGTGCTCTTCTCCATCACCCAGCTGTCATCGCGAATTCTCTCTAGGAAATTGCTTGTTATTTTAATTGGAATTACCTTAGTTTCTTTAGCTCTAAAACCATGATAGTAGACAACCCATAAGGACTTTTTTTCCCCTAAAAATTTATTTATTTATGCATACAAGAGCTAGGGTGCAGGCCAGAGGTGTGGGGCGGTGAGAGGACCCACCAGAGACAGAATGGGGAACAGAGCAGGTGGATCAACTGAAGTACACTGCTGAGGGGAGCAGCGGGGAGACCGGAGAGGTCTGCTGCACCATGGGGGTCAGCTCTTGGCTGGGGATCGAACTTGCGCTGCAGTGGCTGCAGACAGCTTCATAGTGCTGAGACTTAACCACCAGGGAGGCCCCCCCCATAAGGACTTTTTAATGACCATTAAATGAAAAGCTAAAATGACTTAAAAAATATGTTGTAATGGTGGTTAATCGGTGTGCATTCTCACTAAAGCCTCATGTCAACTAGCGATGAGTGTATCCAGGACCCAGAAGAAGCTGGGAGGCTCCGGGAAAGGACCCTCTCTGAGGCGTGGACCAGGGCGGTGTGCTGGGTAGAACTTGGGGCTCCCGAGTGAAGAAGTTCTGGAGGTGTCATACCTGAGGGGTCCTTGAGGGCGCCGAGGCTGAGGGCTCTGAGCAGTGACTGAGCTCAGAGCGTGACAGTGAGTCATCAAGGGAAACTGAATTACAGTCTGTAGACGCTGCTGAAATAAGGCAGGGGAGTATAATTTCTAAAATAAGTTACATCACAATCGCTAAAATTAAATATAAAAGTATGCGCTGCTGAAAGGGCTCTGTAAAAGTTATCTGGAAAATTAATACCGAGGCTCACATCCTCCTAGCTGAGATGGCCCTGCAGGGAGAGCAGGGAGAGAAGGGGAGGTTTGTGTGAAACCTTGTGATTTTAAATCAGAGCCTAAAATGCACTGAAGAATAAATTGCCTTTTTTTAGTTTGTTTAAAGGAAATGTTTAAAGATAAGATTACCCTTGGAATCTCGTGTCCAAGTTAGAATTCATTAAGCCTCATATTGTAACGCGGAGCCTTGTGTTGGCCTTTGGGGACAATAAAATGAATGTTAATATAATTGCTTCTGAATAATGGAATGAGATTTCTTTGGTCTCTTTTTGCCCCTTTCCAAAAGCCCGTGGATATTGGAGACAAAGAAGTATCATAAATCACCTGCAAGTGACAGGTTGGAGGGAGTCACAGGGCTGCGAAGGTGAGAAGGCAGGGAAGCTCTTTCCGAGCACCTGCTGCATGGAGGGCAGGCCAGACTCCTCCGTGTGCCCCTGGGCACCCTGTCCCCTCCCTGTATTGTTTTAATCGAGGTAAGAGCTTTCAACGCCACCTGTGTTTAGGGCACGCGAGCTCACAACTCTGCGGGTGCGCCCCACACCACCCCCACCTCCCGCGTCTTCCTAGTTACGGCTGTGGGGACCAAGGCACAAAGAGGGGAACCGTTCGCTGAACGCCCCAGTCAGCAGGTGAAGCCCAAGCCTCACCCCACGTCGGTCTGACACCAGAGCTGCCCCTGCCCGGCTGCTGTGCTGCTGCGGGCCATTTAACACCAGCTGCGGGTTGTGAAGACAAAACGAGATTGAGTCAAAGCCTCTGCCTGTCAGCTGCCCACTGCAGGCCTCTGAGGGTATGGCTGTGCTTCTGTTCCGCTTGGGTGCGAGGGCGCGCTTGCGCGTAAGGGCTGGTGAGTCCGGGGTGTGCATGGACACTTACCCGCATGGCTGCTTGGAAAGACGCTTTATGGACGTGGGGGCCTGCTCAGGCTCAAACCAATAACCCAGGGCCATCTCCGTCCTCCCTGGCTGCTGAGATAGTCAAAAACCTTAGCATTCACCTTTCAGCTTTATTGACTAGCGTGATCTAAAGGGAGAGCAATTAAGTCATTCACTGAAATTGCCCATCTGTCTTTTCCGAGTGTTGTCTCGGATAATTCTATTCGAAGTGCAGTGGTTACGATGTGTGTCCGGGATATTAATGTGATATATTGTGAACATCAGAACTTAAGATCACTATGTCCTTTTAAGGTGCGTCTCATTTTAAGTTAAAAGTGAGTGGGCTCCAGGGCCTGTGGCGTGGGGCTTGCCCGCAGCCGGGCCGGTTGAAGTTCATCCGGTTGGGAATTTCGTTACAGATACTTTCGGGTTCCCGGTTACGGCTGCCGGGGAGAGGCCGGGCGAGGTGTTTCCAAAGGGGCTAGTTTTTGATGCGTTTGTAATTTTACCAGTGCGTAACTGTTCTTCACCCCCACCCCCTTCGCCGGTGCAAGAGTGTCGTTGATTCAGAATCGCCTCCAGGTCGTCTCTTTTGAAAAGCTTTCCCTGCTCTTCGGGGGCTGAACCCCGGTCACGCCTTGTCGGGGCAGGAAAACACCAGGTGCAGGTTCTCTGTGGAGCTGGGCAGACAGGTCAAAGGAGGAGTCCTGGAGCCTCGGGGGCTTTTTAGGATTTTGTCTTTTTTTTTTTTTAAAGATTTATTTTTTTATTTATACATATAAGCTGGGGTACAGGCCAGAGGCGTGGGGTGGCGAGAGGGTTCACCAGAGACGGAGCAGGTAGCAGAACACAGAACAGGCAGATCAGAAATACACTGCTGAGGGGAGCAGCGGGCAAGGCAGGAGAGGTCTGCCTCGCCATGTGGGATTCTCCCCGGCCGGGCGTCAAACTCGCGTTGCCGCTGCTGACAGCTCCACAGCGCAGCGCTTAACCGCTGCGCCACCGGGGAGGCCCTTTAATTGTCTTTTGTAGAGAGGCAGCCGGGTACAGGGCAGGCAACGGGGCGGGGTGGCCAGGAGGCTGGCAGGCCTCCCAGCCCCGGCCAATCATCACTTTCTCGGGCTCTCAGCCATTCTCCTGTGGTCCCTGTTGCACCCCAAATGGTCCTCTGCTCCATGCTCCGCTCTCTGCTGCTTCTGTTCTGTGACGCCCTTACAAGCCCAGTCTCTCGAGGCCCAGGTGCTCCCCCCACTCACGCCCACACCCTGCCCCAGGGGCCGCCATCGGGCATGCGCATAGGCCTGCAGAGGTCCACCATTGAGGGGCGGGCGGAAAAACCTGACGTCACTTTCACTTACCCTACCTACCCGACCTCCCACAGCAGCGGGGCGTAGCTGGACCACGGCGTTGGACTGTGAGAGGTTATGGCGTCTGCAGGGTCCACTTTGCTCAAAGTCTGGCTCTGCTGCTGGCCAGCTGTGTGCCTCGGGGGCGTTACTCACACTCCCTGAAGTTCTTCAGTTGCGAAATAGTAAAATTAGTACCCCGGGTGGATTCCATGAGGATTAAAGAACAAGCTGCCTCATCAGGTCGCGTCTGGACCACAGTAAGGCTCAGTAATGTTGCTTCTCTACTTTAAACTTTGGCTTAAGTGCTTCTCTCTCTCGGCACAGCGAGGTCTCTCTCAACTTTCTATTCGTGGTGCCTGAAACACACTCTTCCCCATTCATTGAACCAAAAGTCATTGAAGCGTTTAAATCCAGGCATATGTTGATGTGATTTTGGAGGAAAATAAGGTTGAGTCGCTGCATGGGCGGATGGTGGGATGGGTTATGGATGGAGGGTGAAAACAGGTGGATGTGTGGACGGCGGGATGGGTAGAAGGATGGAGGCTGCGTGTGTAACACACAGCCCCGAGGCCCTTGTCATGCTGCGTCCCCAGAGACGGCCTGCGTCGGGGCGGAGGGGCCGTCCTGTCTCTAGTTTTGTGGACATGTGCACGTTGCTTGGGCTGAATTAAGGCTGCGACGTCACAGTTGGAGAGAAGGGAGCCCTCACTCCTCCCCGCCCTCTCATATATATCGGTAGTTGAAAGAAAGAAAGAATCCAAAAATAACTGCCAACTGGTGAGGAAGTCTCTGTGTTCCTTTGTTCGCGCTGTGGTGTCTTCGTCCGGCTGAGGGCCCGACTCCTTGCCAAGAGTCTGGGGCGAGGCTGGCTCCTGCCCTCAGGTCTGGATTCTTCGGAAATGGCTCAGGGGCCCCGAGGCTGAGGCTGGCTGCGGTAAAGGCCTCGCTCCGTGTGGCGTCGTCCTATTTCAAGGACAGCTGCGCTGGTGGAAAGGACGCGGTCGTGAGCTTAGGGCTTTGCTCTGTCCACTTCCACGTAGGCCAGGCTCTGCTGTGGGAGGGGCAGTGTGGGGCTCCCCAGAAGCGGCAGGTGTGCATCCTGCAAGGCTGCGTAGGGCCCACCGGGGTGGGGGTGGGGGGCGCGTGTTCTTGCAGGCACCGGGGGCCTTGTGAGGCTTTTTAGGTAAGAGGTTTTCACAGAAATGTCTTTGATTATTTTTATTACCTGTGGCGGTGCAGGTGTGGCTACTCTTGGTCACGCTGGGCCTCAGGTCAGCACTTCTTAATCGGGTCGTTTCAGAGTCTCCTACCCGAAGCCTCTTGTAATTGACACAAAGCCGTATGACGTCGTGGGAAGGGCTGATCACGTGATCTCATATTATGCAGAACACAAGGTGCAATCGTTTCCAGATAGATGAATTTCCTTCACTGCAGTTTATTCTTGTTTTTTCTGGAGCGGCGTAACTCGTGCCAGCCGCTGCGTCCCTCTGAGCTGGTGTCCACGAGCTGCTCCCTGACCTCGGCGTGGGGGCGCCAGGTGGCAGGGCTCACAGGCGGGCCAACACCCGGCCCAGGCACCATCTGAGGGGGGAAAACACACACACACCACACTCACATAGACACAACACACACACAGACAGACACACATAGACACGCATTCATACAAACACACACAGACACAGGCTCACACACACAGACTCACAGAGACACACTCACACAAACAGACACACACAGACAGACACACACAGAGTCACACAGAGACACACACAGGCACACACAGACACAGAGACACAAGCACACAGAGACACACAGACACACAGACACACACAGACTCACACATAGACACACAAAGGCACACACAGACTCACACACAGACACACACAGGCACACACAGACTCACACAGAGACATAGGCACACACAGACTCACACAGACCACAGTCACACAGAGACACACACAGACACACAGGCACACAGACTCACACAGACACAGTCACACAGAGAGACACACAGTCACACAGAGACACACACAGGCACGCAGAGACACACACAGACACATAGTCACAGGAGACACACACAGACACACAGGCACAGGAGACACACACAGACACGCAGGCGCACAGAGACACACACAGACACACAGGCACACAGAGACTCACACAGACACACAGTCACACACAGACACACAGGCACACAGAGACTCACACAGACACACAGTCACACACAGACACACAGGC